>VYZV01028763.1:0-22083 GCA_013401275.1 Pandion haliaetus | reverse complement strand
GACTGAGCTGACCTGAAACCACGACATTACCCTACATAAATTCTGAGTATTCATGCTGTAAAGCCCTGCTCTTGTAGTTAGTGTCCTGGCTGGTGCTGTCTTCCTCCCTGTGTGCTACAGAGCCCCTGGGATGAGTCCACTGGATTTTGTACTTCCTTAGGATGAGTTTTTCTCTTCAGTTAATTAGTTAATTGTAGGAGACTTGGACCCTTTGTGTGTGCAGTGGAGTAATTGTGGGAAGGTAGGGTGACAGGATTAGTGGTCAAGAGCTTTAAGGTTAGATGCAGGAAGGGACTTGAGTGCAAACCAACTGGATGCTGCAGCATCTGCATTTTGAGACCCTGTGCAGAAGGGACTGAAGTTTCATAGAAGAGCGAATAGGAACCAGCATGGTGCTGTGTCACAGATGAGTGGTTTAGGTCACTTAAAGAATTTGTTAAACTGCGACTTAACAGAGTTCAATGGAAAGGTTCACTCTTACTACATGGGAGAAACGTACAAAGGAAAATCAAGTTAGAATTGATTTTCCATGATTTGTACACAGATTGGAGATGCAAAAAGGTAAGAGAGACCTTCCCATTATGTCACGAGCTTCAGAATGGACCCCCTCGCTTTCTAAACTGATGGAGCTTAGGAGCAGCTAGGTGCAATCTTAGTCTCAGACCTGCTCAGTGGTTTATATCTAAGAGATTCACAGGGTAAGGAAAACTTCCGTTGAGTCATGAGGTTTGGAATGGACCCCCTTGCTTTCTAAACTCCTTCTCAGAGAGGAGTCTAGGTGCGGCTGGATCCAGACTCAGTCTCAGACTTAGTCAACAGTTTATGTCTAAAAGATTGTATGTGCACAGTCAATCCTTTACATCACTTAGTTAGGATTTCAAAGTTTAGCATGCTGCTAATCAGTTACCTTCCCTCCAGGTGTCTGGTGTTAGTTTGCTCCAAAGTTCAAGCCTTCAGTTTCCTGAAACAGGCACTCAGGCATCAAGTCTTATAAAAATAAATAATTTGAGTGGTACATCAGATCAAGCTGGGTGCGTTCTGCGAGGGACAGATGCGAACAAAGAAATACCTGGGCAATTATACCCTTACAGACTATCCACCTGCCCTTTACGCATTCTACACACTGTCTTCACGTGCCTTCCACATGCCCTCCAGTCCAACAGTGATTCTGGTCTGAGTTCTTCTGACTCCTTATTAGATTCCTTCACTGTCTCCACACAGGCTGTTACCTTGTCGAGTTGCAGCTGCTGTTGATAGGTGTAGCCTTGAAACCTCTTATTTTCTGATTTATGCTAGCTCTGGAGGCCCCTGTCTTGACTAAGTAGGTACACATTCAGTACAAGTTCAGCAAATCTAGCTACTCATGCTAAGTAAGTAAAGCTAAGCAAACAGCATACTAAATCACACAACATTATAACTCTAAGTGATTTATCCTATTTTAAGACTTACTTGTTTAAGCTAAACAACTGATATCTCTTAATATTGAGAGGTGTCGCTGCTCAAGGGGAGAGTTGCCTGGCCTGCAGCCCAGTTGCCATCCAGGAAGAACTCAGATTGGGCTCATCCAACAATCTGTTGCTGGTAAAACATCTCGTTGCTTCGAGGAGCAACCCTGAGAGGCATTCCAGCTCAAGGGGAGATCACCGCCGTGCAGCCACACTGCCTAGCAGGGAGAGCTCCAAGAAGGCTCACTTGGGCTGTCATATTTATGGGATAAAGTGGTTGGCTCATAGTCAAATTGCTTACAATGGGAGAGGTATGCACAAGACTATTCTACCCACAACTTTGTTCTTACTGTGTTGTTCTGCTCCTTTGTGGGTTTCTAGAGGAGTTCTTGGCCTGGCCATGACTCAGGCCTTTACCTCCTTTGGAGCCTGTACCAAAATGCAGCTGGTTTGGTTAAGGGGTGGGTCAAATGCATCCATCACATTCTGTGACCCTTGGATTAGAGGAAAACATTTCAGTTTGGTGACAAGTGTCCTACTTCCCTCAAAAGTTTGTGCATTTTACATTAAACATGCAATTTGTATTAAACATGCACTGATACAGTAAAATATGGATGTAGAGTTTTTCCTTCAAACTATGGGATTTACTATTGCTTTTGGTTACATGGTAAACTATGGGGTTAACTATTGATCTGATGGTTGCTCGAAATCTAAGTACTCCATTGAGCAAACACCCTTGACATGTCCTTATGCTGCACACTTGATATTTTACTGCGATTAAGGTCTTTCACCCAAGGCTCCCAAAATTTAAGAGGCAACATAAGCAGCAGCCTATCATGCTGATTTCAAGAGTGTTTTTTTTCTTTCTGAGCATTGCAAGACAATATATTCCTGAGTAGTTATTTGAATATTTGCTTGACTTTAACATACAGTTCCCTTGAAACCATTTTCTTTAAAGTTTTTTAGTTGAGTTTGAATTTGAGAAACATTTATTGGTTTTAGGAACTGTTAACTTCACCTTGTAAGACCTAGTTTCATTGCTTTTTGACTGTGAGAAGACACCCAACAGAGAATATCACTGGAGTGAATTACGTAGGAGTTGCATGCAAAATACATACTTACATGTGAAGTGTTCTTGAGTTGTAATTCATTTTTATTGCTCTCAAACAAAAAGCTACTATGCTAATGAAATGTGAGAATTTCAGGGCCCAAAGTACATAATTTGCTCACCAGACTAGACCAGTAGGCCAATAAATCCTGCATCTAAGAATAACTAGGATCATACGCTTTGCAGGAATATAAAAGGGGAATAACATGTCTGTAGAGGAAGATTAATTCTAACCCCAGCCTATTAGCAATCAAACCATAGCATTTTCTAAGAAGTTGTGACGTGAGGAAGTAAATGCTATGCTGAAATGTTAACACAGTCCAATTTTTTATTCAAGTATTTTTATCATACTTTTCTGTTAATTATGTATTTTATATTTACAATTAAAAGTAAATAATGTCACTGCTTACTCTTTTGAAAGTACTTAGAAAAGTATTTAGAGTATGCACTGTAGCTGTGTAAATGGTATTGTTACTAAATATACCATTTCATGACTTTTTAATTGTATTTTATCAGCCTATGGTTGTTGTTACCTTACATTGACAGGAAATTGGTTTAAGATTATCATCTTAGTTTTACTACATTGCTCATTTCTACCTATAGCAGTACATTCTGTGCTTTTACCTAATGTCAACTGACATTCTTCTAGCTTTTAGATAAAACATACTCTAAATATATGCATATATAAATCTGATGGTATGAACTGTACCCCTACCACATGCTGTGTGGCTATGTTTATTAGAATTGTTACTTATCCAAGGGTCAAGTATCATGAAAATAGTAATTCTAATATAAGCTTTCAAGCAAAAGAGTTGTCCCATTTTGGTTTTATTTCCTGTTGAATTATTCCTCTTTTTCATAAACAGTTTTTATATTGGCTTAGAACCTGGCCTTTCCTCAGCTGAGACTGGCAACAGTTAAGAACCTGTAATTTAGTGAATTAAGAGTATTTGTTAAATAACCTAGAAGTAGAACTGAAAAGTCTCAGCATTAATAAGAGATCATTTCACATACAGCTCTATAGCAGATATTTATTTTATATTCAATGCTTATTCTTCTCTTTCACATGGAAATAGTTAACGCTTTGTTATTACAAAATACATGCTTTGCACCACAGCTTTTATGTCTACTAATGTGTTGAAATGGAGTTTATTCACTGTTAGTGCCTGAGTTCTGTCAGAAACTGGGTCCTTGTATGACCTTGGTCATTGGCATTTTCATACTTCTTTGGTGTTCAAAAACATATTTTTAAAGGAAACTTGAAAAGTACCAGCTTAACTGGAGCTATAGTGTTTGGGAAAAATTCTTTCTAAAGTCTATGAAAAAAAGTTAGCTCAATTTGCATTAAAGACTGAAGTGTTGCAGTCCTTTATGCCCTTCCCTTTCTTATCTGATCAAGTTTTTCACAGTGTCTTCTTCATTACCATATTACTCTCAACACTTCAGATCCTGCCAGGGTCTGAGCACAGTGAAATACAATGGAGGATAAGGGTGCTTTGCAACTCATAGCAACAGCCTTTGTTTGAAAGGCCCTGAGGATGAGCATCCACTTTTTTAAGTTCTATGAGGTCATGGTCCTTTTCAGTTTTCACCTCCCTATCCTATGTGCTGCAGGACTGGAAGTGATTGGAAGTCCAGGCCATTCTAAGCATTCCTACATAGTTTTTTATTCCCACAAAATTAAAGTTGGCTGCTGTCTCTTTTATTTATTTTCTTTTTTAATATAACTATTCTTAGTGTATTTTGAATCTCAGTGTATCATAGAATCATAGAATGGTTTGGGTTGGAAAGGACCTTAAAGATCATCTAGTTCCAACCCCTCCTGCCATGAGCAGGGATACCTTCCACCAGACCAGGTTGCTCAAAGCCTCATCCAACCGGGTCTTGAACACTTCAGGGATGGGGCATCCACAACCTCTCTGGGAAACCTGTCCCAGTGCCTCACCACCCTCACCACTACCCCTGTATTTTCAAGCAGTTCATATGATTCCTGAAGAGCGTCTTTGTAAGAGTAGGTATAGAGGGAGCTTAAGAATATAGAGATCTGAACATTATCTTCAGAAAAATAAGCTCACTTCCAAAGAAAGGATAGGTTTGAAATAAATAAGACATAGATGATACTCTATCACCATAAGACAATTTTTTTGTTTAAAATAATAAATTACAGTTTTCTGACAAGTTGGAGCATTTTTCATGGAGAAGGGCTGTTGGTGACACTTTCTAAAGTGCTGCAACATTTTACTAATTTAAAAAAGTCTGCCTCAGATCGATTGCGACCTTATCAATAGGATAGTCTCATTCATCTCCTAAGCAGGCTGCTGTGGCATTGCACGCTAATAGCTTTCAGCTGCAGTTACTCCTTTTAGAAGATTCAACACCTAGTAATGCTTTCAAATGAGCTTTAGAGAAGGTGAAGCATTGTTGGTGGCTTCCTTCAAGACAATGCTTTTTTGCTATTAAATTCCCAAATTGCAAATGTAACTTACTAAACCTTAAATGACATGAAATTAAAGTGTTTTCTTAGGGATGACTAAGAAAAATATGGTAGATTTGTAGTAAGAAAATTCTTCTATGCAATAATTAATACTATCAATAACGTATTTACTTCAAACAGTTTTCCTAGTTGTAGGTGATAAGTGTAGTGCAGTCCGTAACAATGGCTGTTCAGCACTCTTCATTAGATAGCTGTTTTCAGTTTCTTTACAATTTGTCCAAAGCTTTGAGATTAATTTCTCCATAGGAGATGTATACTTCACTTTAACCTTCTGAAAGATTTTTGTTCAAGCAGTTCAGCAGTTTTCAAGAGTTATATTAGGTTGTTTTGTCCATGTTAACCATTAATAAAATAATTTCATTGAGTAGCTGTCATGATGTTGAAATGACAGGAGGTTTGAAGGCAGGGTAATACTGTTGCTCTCCTTGTACAAATTCATCCACACATGGATAAATTACAAACTTTTTTAAAAAAATCTGCTTGCAGATATTCAGACAAGACTTATTAGAGATTGGCAGTACTCGGTCTGTAGTGGGTATTATGTATCCCTTCACAGCTCTTCATGTAAATTGTCCTGAAAGAGGGAACATTTTGTGGTACAAGTCTTCAGGGACTCTCAGCTGCTAATGGCAACTGGAAAGTAACCAACCATTTGCCCAGTGGGGGAAGTCAGAGAAGAAAATCTTTCCTGTGTACCTTGCACTCCTGCATCCAGCATTCTGGATCCTGGCAAGCCAAGAGGAAGGAAATTATTAGGAATGGGGAGGAGAAAGCTGAGAAGTTCAAACTGGAGGTCAAGGGAGAAGGCAAGAAAACAAATTCTGGGAGGAGAGTAGAAGGTGGTTGCTGGAAACATGGGAGGAGGGTAAAATCAAAGTGAAGGGGAGCGATTAGAGCTACAAAGAAGGCGGCAACAGTTTGAAGGCTGAGGAGAAGAGGGCAGAAAATGTTGGGAGATAAGAATCAGGAGCTGGTCAAAGGAACAGGGGACAACATGAGGTAGAGACAACAAGAAAAGAGGGATGATTGGGACAAACGAGTTTATACTCACTGGAGCGTATTCATCCAGAATCCAGAGATTTTGTGTCAGCTTAGTCTCAAGAAGGAGAAACAGGATGTTGAATGTTTGTACAAGATCCGTTGATGGTATTTGAGGGTTTTTTTTAGTTTTATAGTTTTATAAATCTTAAGAAAACTGTATCTAAAGAAGGGTATTTGACATTAAGATTCCAGGTACTTCTTAAGGTCAAACGCACCAGTGAGGAAAATTCTGAATTTTTAGTTGCCTACTTATTTTGTTTACATTGCACAATAGATTTTAAATATCTATTGCATAAAGCTTTTTGCCCTCTCCCTTGAACAGGATGAATTGTGTACTGAGGACACATTGGGGTTGCAATGAGACTGTTGTCTGTAGTACATCTGCTGCTTCTATTGCGGAAGTTGGAAAATATGTAGTGGATGAATTGGAGACTGTAGAAGAAAGTATAGTGTCGTGCTAAGGCAGCTGAATGCTCTGCCAGAGAACTGAATTGCTGCGTGCCTCTGCCAGAGGGTTTTTGTGTGATATGGGGCAAGGGATGTATCTTGAGTTTTTACAGGCCCCTCTGTGTTGCACTGCATTGCCCTACTATATTTAGGAAGTGTAGGTGAAGTCAGGATGCTCACATGAGGTTTGCTGAAAACTTCTGTTGTCAGGCATTTCAACATTATTTGATGTTTTCAACCCTCTGGCCATTTCTGGCTTTAATTTGCTTCTAAGTTCCCCATGTGTAAAATTATGATGACAATACAATTCTACTTAGTTCACAATATAGTTATGGACATACCACCAGATCTTAATTTTTTTAAATAACAAAGATACAGTAGCAGTATCATCATATCACTAGGTTGTGAGCATAAAAGCATACTGTATGCAAAAATTAATGCTTAGTGCATTTTTAGGTTAGTAAGAAATATTAAATAAATTCTCATTCAGTGGCAAGCAATCTATTCTGCACATTCAATGTGGCAGGGGTTTGCTGCGATCTCATGCTTGATTACCATTCTGTCATCACATGGAGGCATGAAGGATGAAATTAAGGTAAGCAGCCTTAAAACTCAGTACTAGTTTTGCATGACTTTTGTGTGTTTGGATTTACAGTGTTCCTTATCACTCTGTGTTTGCTTGCGTATTTGCATCTGTTTTTCCCCTCCTAGAAATATATATATTTTACAGTTTTTTCAGCTAATTTCAGCTAAATCTCAGGTGTATTAAGTTCCAGCAAATTTCATGAAAACAGTCTTTTGGATAAAAGAGAGAAACACCAGTAGTTGCCCCACTTAGCAAAATGTCCAAAATGGTATATATCAATTTCTATTAGATGTCCAAAGATCCAGGTAAAAAAGAGCTGTTATGAATGCTCTAATTGTTAGAGTGAATGCTGTATTAGATATCAGAGTACCTCACCCTCACTCAGGGTTTCTTTTCCAGTTGAGTTCTTTAGTCCTTTTCCTTCTTGTGTTGGTTTTCTTGATACATAAAAAAATTAGAGGTTTTCTTCTACAGTCTTAGTGTAAAGTAATTAAAAACTAAATCAGCAACAACACAAATCCTTTGGAAACCAGGCTTTATTAATTCATAAGATGCTGTAGCTAGTGTGGTTTTTTTTGTTTTGTTTTTTTTTTTTTTCATTAAAGTGATTTTAAAATACTTTGGGAGAAATGCTGAAAACCCTTTTGTAGTAACAGGTTGTGCCACTACAAGAACTTGTGGTTCTGTTGTGCACACTGTGACCTAAGGCCAGTAGATCCCATCACCATGCACGTGCCATCTGCAGTGTAGGACTCCTAAAGACTGGGTCTGAGCACCATCAAACTGTCCAGTCTCTCTCTCCATGTCTAACAGTACATTTTGTGCCCTGATGCTTCTAAAACCAGTAGCGATGACAAAGTTTCTGTTCCCCGTATAGTGTCCTCAGTAGATGGACAGATTCTGGGGCTAAGTACTAGTGTATTTGGCACAATATAATACCAAAATGAAGAAACTTGCCATGTTTGAAAGCATTTAGCTTTATTTATTGAAACAGTTTATTGATTTTGTTACCGTGTGTGTGTAAGGTATGGCTTCACTACTTGGGGGTAATGCCTGCTGTCATGATACTGTTACTCCCATCCACACTGAGCTGGACAAGGGCAGTCATTAATCTGCACTCACTATTTATCGCAGCACCATGAGTGACTGTAAAATCTCTAGCAGCGAACTGGGGAATCCAGTTACACAAGACATTGTTTAAAAGCAGAACAAAAAGGTCCCTGAGGTCCTTGCCTTTCAGAGCTCGTGCTCCATGTATAAAACTGGAGACTAGACATAAGTAAAATGAAACTGGAAAATACAAAGAATCAGTGAGTTAATCCTGGTCAACATGAAATACATCAGTTTCAGCATGCCAGTGGTATGACACTGATGGTGTTTTTTGAGAATCTCTGATACTTAGCATGCTTAAACTAGCAAAAGTTACTAGAGGCTGGAGGGTAAGAGATTGTAAGAGAAGTCTGACATTTTTATTACTTAGGTCACATGCAGTTTCTGTAGGCTAGTGTATATTTAAAGTTACTTGAGAATGGTTTTTCCCACATAATTGTTCCTGAGCGATTGTGTGTATGATACAGAGTATGCTGTACTGGATCTTTTATAAATAATGAGGCATTTCCACCAGAATTCTGAAAGTTTTCTGTGTGCCCTTTAATCTGTCTCCCCTGTTTCACATTTCTCTCACTCATGTTCTTGGTCAAGATTTTTCAGCATGTTTAGTTTAGAGAGCATTATTTTTTTTAACAGTGAAAGAAATACATGCTAATCCTTATGCTTTAAAATATTTAAGTCATCCAGTTCCAATCTGTCTTAAAATTTCGTCTTTTTCTGGTAAAAAATCTGTTTGGTTTCACTAGACAATAGAAATACTGAAGAGACACAAACAACTTCAGAACTTCTTCCCTGTAATGAAACCTTAATTATTGATGTTTCAAATAGTCTTTCAAATATGACTGTGCCTGAATATATGGAAATGTATACTGGATATAGGAAATCCTTCTTACATGAAATCTTTCTTACATAATTGTTAACAAAAAATTAATTAAAAATAAGATAATGGCTTTTTTTGTTCTCAAAAAGCATGAAAGAAATATAATGCCTGGGAAGGTGGAAGGATACAAAGATGATAACCTCAGTCTCATTGCTAGAGAAGATGATATGTGAGATTGAAAGCAAAATGAGATAAAATTGGTCAGTGAATCTTGAAACCAAACAGAAACATGAATTGACATGCACTATTTTTAGGACAGAAAAATAATTTGAGGAAAGTATGTGACAGAGTCTGGATAATTTTCTGGAATATCCTGTCAGTGCACATAGTAATTGTTGTGGTTTAACCCCAGCCAGCAACTAAGCACCACGCAGCGATTCTATCACTCCCCCTCGTCAGCTGGACAGGGAAGAGAAAATACAACACAAGGCTCATGGGTCGAGATAAGGACAGGGAGAGATCACTCAACCAATTACTGTCATGGGCAAAAGACTCGACTTGGGGAAAATTAACTTAATTTATTGCCAATCAGAGTAGGGTAATGAGAAGTAAAACCAAATCTTAAAACACCTTCTCCCCACCCCTCCCTTCTTGCCAGGCACAGCTTCACTCCTGAATTCTCCCTACCCCCCCACAGCAGCGCAGGTGAACAAGGGATGGGGTTGGGGTCAGCTCGCCACACCTTGTGTCTGCTGCTCCTTCCTCCTCAGGGGGAGGACTCCTCACTCTTCCCCTGCTCCACCGTGGGGTCCCTCCCACAGGAGACAGACCTTCACCAACTTCTCCAACATGGGTCCTTCCACGGGCTGCAGTTCTTCATGAACTGCTCCAGCATGGGTCCTTTCCACGGTGTGCAGTCCGTCANCACAGGTTCTGCCAGGAGTCTGCTCCAGCACGGGCTTCCCATGGGGTCACAGCCTCCTTTGGGCGTCCACCTGCTCTGGCATGGGGTCCTCCATGGGCTGCAGGTGGATATCTGCTCCACCGTGGACCTCTATGGGCAGCAGGGGGACAGCCTGCCATCTCACAACAGGCTGCAGGGCATCACATCCTCCAGTGCACCTTCTCCCCCTCCTTCTTCACTGACTTTGGTGTCTGCAGGGTTGTTTCTCCTACATGTTCTCACTCCTCTCTCTGGCCGCAGTTTCTGTGCCCCTGCAACTTTTTTTCCCCTTCTTAAATATGTTCTCCCAGAGCACTACCACTGTCGCTGACAGGCTTGGCCTTGGCCAGCGGTGGGTCTGACTTGGAGCCGGCTGGCATTGGCTCTGTCGGACATAGGGGAAGCTTCTAGCAGCTTCTCACAGAAGCCAGCACTGTCGCCCCCCTGCTACCAAAACCTTGCCACGCACGCCAACAGAGTAATAAAAATGCACACCTGTGTAATTCAGCAATTCTAATCATGTTTTTCTATTTTTTATTTTAGAATGTTGGAAACCATTATAAATAGCGGAGGTGCCTTGCAAAACCAATCCTTACTTATTTACTTTCTTGTGTAAAAACAAAGTCTACATTGTGAGTGGTCAGAATTGTTGAAAATATAGATGAAAGCCCTAGCAAAAATGCCTTGCCAGACTTGGAAAACAGGATTGTGAGAAGTGAGTTAGAATTCTCAAATACATTTCCCTGAGCCAGCAATAAAACTTGCTTTATGCAAGTAACCTCTGACTTCATGCATGGGTAGCCTGGTATGCTAGCAGTATCATCTGTGTGCTGATTGCTACAAGGCAAAGGTCTTGACGGCTTCTTCTGCTGTTAAAAGTGACCTCAAAAACAGTCAGTTGTTCAAATATGTATGTTTGTTATACATAGAAAAGGCAACAGTTTTGAAACTCATTATTGTAATTCAAACATTGCCTGTATTAATATATGGCACCTGGAATTACAGACAGCATGTTAATCAAGTAGCATGCCTTTATTTACATGTGATGATTGTCACAGATAATGACTCATGAGTCACTGCTGTGCATGAAATATAGCTTACAGTTACTCATTGCTAATACTCTAATTATTTTCCAAGTGTTCTATGTATGTACATCTCTACATGCAAAATATATATATTCATAAACAATAAAGCTACCTATACATTCATAAGCTCCTTGGCACTATCCTTATGTGTTAAATATCTTAAATTTATGAAAAAACATTTCTAAAATGAGGTAGGCACTACATAGTGTCTGTGGACAGCACCAAGAGAGGAAAAAGACAAAATTCTTAAGAATAAAGTAACTGCAAAAAAAGCAAACAAATTTGTACATCTAGGAAATGCTAAGTATCTTAGACTAAATATATTTCTAGCATGACCAAAATGAAAGTGAGGGACATGTGTATATAAATGTGTGTGTGTATGTGTGTGTCTATGGATGTATATACATATATACATAAAAGTTCTCAAATGAATAGTTTTGTATTTGGCAAAGTTTGATGGTGATAATTTCTATTGAAAAATACTTTACTGTAACTCAAAATTAGGGAAAAGGGCAACTTTTATGGCAATTATCTTTAAACTGGCTTAGACCCTTGTGCTGGTTTTATACTAATTGACAGCTTCAGCCATATCACCTCAGAATATCTAATTAACTTAGGACATTTATGTGTCTTTCTTTGTACAAATATGCTATATTCTGGAAGATAATTAAGATTTATGTTCACACTGAACTCCCAAAATGATGCTTTCTTAGTTTTTACCGAACTTGATCAATTACTTCATGCCAGTGAGTGTTACCTACCACCCAATGCAACAAGATGCAAAACAGGTCTTGTGATATGGTGCAGGTGCAGTCCTGTTGTGAGTGTAGGAAGATGTGTCACCGTTGATGGGCTTATACAGCAGCATTAGTTGCACTGAAGTTACCATTTGAGTTTCCTTATGTATACCTGCTTTTTTCTTTTTTTTCTTCTGGCTGGGGAAGGCATTTAGGAGGAAAGAAAAGGAAGAATGAACCCATTCTTTTGCATTTTGGTCCTGTGTGAACATCAGAGGAGTAAAAATCATGGGCTAATACTGGTAACAGTAACTTGAATATGGAAATTATTTTAGGATAGGGAGAATTTATTTCTGTGCACTTTACCACAGAGCTGTTGATTACTCTGGGCTAAAATGGCCAGGTTATTTAAAATTGGGTATACATCCTCTGCAAGCTGAGATTTTGTGAGACATGAGTAGAATACCACTCTTTTGTGCATCACTTCAAAGATACTGAGAAGAAATCTCAAACTTTTAAGTTTAGTTGTTATGGTTTCTTTTCCATTTAATATTTGTATGTTGCAGTATAGACCCACAGAATATCTCGAGTTGAAAGGGACCCATAGGGATCATCCAGTCCAACTGGGACTCAGCTGGGAAGTTGTCCCTGGCCCCTCGGAAGACTTAGAATCATAAAGTTTGGAAAAGACCTCAAAGATCATCAAGTCCAATTGGTTTTAGAAACCATTTCATTTTCTGTGTAGCACAACCAATGAAGCATGGTTTCCTATGAATTTGCATTTGTGGGCTGAGCTCATGTTGAGCCCCTGGTGTGTAAAAGCAAGGGTGAGCTCACACTGCAACTGGTTTCCTCCATGTGAGCATTGGTGGGTCCTCAGAAAACAGTTCTCAAAAACCTCATAAGAAGTTAGCAACTTTGAGACTCCTCCTCTGTCAGACTTGGTTGGAATTGAAAGTCATGTATAGATAGGGCATTGGGGCTTTGCAGGTTTTGTTGTTTTGTGGAGGTCAGGAAATGGCAAACTTGAACACACAGACATACACAAGCACTGAATGGGCTTAGTTTACCCTCCATTTCCTTAGGGCTCTAGGCCATAGACCTAGTGCCAGTTGTTAGCAGGTCTGATTTTAGTCCTGCTGCCCCAAGTGACCATGCTGACAGTGTACGTAGGTGCACAGTCCACTGTAGAGAATTATGAAGCCTGGAATTTGCAATAGTAAATTTCCTGCAGTGGTATGACTACATATGGAAAGTACTATGTCATGTCAGTCTTCATATGCTGTAATCTCTTCTTTTGTCGTAGTAAATGAATTTTGTAGTCAGCTCTGCAAATCAATTTACTTCTAGTTTTCAAAGATTCAGTTTTGGAACTGAGTGGAATTTAATGGCATTTACATTGTGATACACAACTACTGAGAAGAAAGAGCAAGTGTTAAAAGAGATGAAATTTAAAATGCTTTAAAAAAATTTCAGGATTGAACCATTAAGGAAAAATGCAAGTTAATGTATTTGATTTGGTTTATGTGTCAGACTGTAAGAATATAAAACAGATGGCAGAAAAGGCTGTTATTGACTGTGATACTCAAATTTTCTTCTAGTAAATTCCAAGTTTGTTGTTTTTTCTGCACTAATTATTTTATTTCTGAGATAACTATTTCAATGACATATCATGAGATGTGTGGTGCAAATTGGTCACAGATTATAAGTAAATTAAAAATCAGAGACCAATACACTATTGTACATAATTTTCTTTATGGCTATATTTTATAGATAGAAATATTTTTAAAATTTTATTTTAGTAAAATACTGAGTTATTGTAGATGAGATTGGTAGTAATATTTTATTATTTATCTTTCTTGGTTCTCAAAACAAATAAAGCAGATGTCTGAAATCATAACATTGTGTTAATACACTTTAGGGCTTTTCTATGTAGTGATGAATTAGTGTATATAAACACACATGGATGTGGGAAGTATTACTCAAATGAAATTCATCTTCTGCTGCTGGCATAAACCAAGGACAGAAGAAGAGAAATAAAACCACATTTGATAAAGTGCGGGGTTATATATATTTCATTTCTATATTTGGAGTTTAATTTTGCAGATCTCTTGCTATAATTAGTCCCACTGAAGTATATAATATTCAGTGTGCAGAGAGATGCATTTATATGCATTGATATAAAGTAACTGCAGGTTTGTGTAGTTACTTAGATGTAGAACCTCTGCATGTACTAATTGTGTTTACAATCACGACCTTAATTGGAAATTTGTATTTCTTTTTTAAGATGGTGGATAAAAATATAGAGGGAGACATCAGTTACCAGGCAAAGTTACCTTGGCCCTTAATATCCTGCACTTTTATTATCATTTTCACCTTCTGTGAACACTAGAAGGCAAGAACATACACTACCTGATTGCTAGATAGCTCTCTGTGTAGGACGATTGGTATTTTAGCATGGTGTGCTTTATTTGGATAAAAAATGGCATAAATGCACTGAAAATGAACTAGCTAATATTTTTTTAATCCACATTTTGATAGAGAATTTTTTTAAGTAATGCATAATATTTAATTTGTAAGAACAGTTGTGTGTTTCTAAATAAGGACTGCAACTGCAAAATCTTACTGAGATTAAACATCCTATTAAGTGCATACTAAATAAACTTCAGATAAACAGATTTTCTTTGATCTCTGTGGGAACAAATCAAGCAATAAAACAAGAAATAGTGACATAATACTGAAACAGCATGAAAAATAGAATTGTTGATCAATAAAAGAACATCATGCTGTGAAAATGTTATTTCAAATGGCAGAAGAGAAAAGAGCTTCTGACTACACTTTCCACTGGACAATTTTTTTTATTTATTTTTTTTAATTTAAACCCAATGAATAGAAGTGTTTAGAAAGATCTTGCAAAGGCATTACTACTCTCATCAGTTCTCTTTCCCCTATGAGCATTAACACTTTTTTTTAGTTACACTTCATAATTTGAGACATGGCAAGAAAAATATGACATGAAAAAGGCCATAAGCTTATTTTACTTTTTCACAAGAGCATTCTTTTTCCTTAGTAACATGGAGGTTCCTCTGCAATTGGATTTCAAGATGAGGGGTTGAGTTTTAGGGTTCAGAAGTAGCTCATCTCCATGACATCTGATTCCTCAGACCTACAGGAAACTTTAAAGTTAATGCTCTCTGTCATTAGTAGCCTACCCACTATATTATTCTGTGCCTGTGGTGTGTCTGAGTCTCTAGGAAGAGCCAGAGCTATACAGATTGAGGACAGAGTAAGATGGCATGTGAATTGTATTGATTCCAGCTGTCTCTTTGCCAGTCTATGTGCAAGGCTTGCATGGATTCCCTAACTAAAATGTCAGTCTCCTGAGTGGTGTAAGCAGAGAGATGTAAAGAGCAGGGAGAACAGATGGAGAGGACAGTCCTCTTCCAGCCCAGTCCTGCAGAGCAGTTTTTCAGTCTCAGGCTCATAGCCTGAGCCTGGCTTGATAGTCAAGATGGATGTTCAAAGGGTGCCACAGTACTCTAGGGCAATGCTGCGGCTGCACCGAGATGCAGACTATTGAATCGCCTATACTGGACTAAATTCAAGAGTGAATGTTCTTTTTTTTGCTCTGTATTACATTAATAAATACTCTCCATTGTTCTTAGGAATAAAAGGAAACAGTGTGCATAGTCAACACTGAAGTCAAGAAATATTTCTCCTTTTTTAAAAATCTTTGCTGAAAACAGCCAAGAGTGTGGAAGCACTTCTAATGATAGCACTGCACAGAGTTCAATACTACATTCATTATTGTCATGCTACTTAATGCCCACAGGTTTTCCAAATGCACAGTGAGAATGACTGTAAAAGTACAAGGAAGTCTTTAAATTATACAGGTTTAAAAGTGAAACATATGGCTATTTCCTAGAAGATATGTTACTAGTAATACAGCATATGGGTGTCCATATGGAAAGGACTGCACTGCCAGTGCTGTAGAGATTAAACTAATATATCACTACTAAGGAGATACAAAAATGTGGCTTCATCACTTGCTGATTATTGGTGTTGGTAATGGAAGTTTTTGGTTTGTTTATTTTTTTTAAGCTGCAGAGTAGATACAGTGATTATTTGTAAAGGCATAGATTATGAAATTCTAAAATATAGCTGTAGGGTATTGGGGTAGATTTGTAAGCTGAATCTAATTCAACTGACTACATTTCTGTAACAGTGTACTTACTGTACCCTGCATCAAAAAAATAAATCTGTTTATATTCATTAAAACAAAGTGATTCATGCTATAGTGATTCAGTTATATCCACAGTTATGCTTCTTAAGCCACTCACGAAGCTCTGTCATTTATTCTGTCCTTTCACTGGGGGTGGATTCAATGGGCCATTTGTGTGCCCCCCCACTTTCATACCTGGTAAACAGCCAGTCATCTCCTGTAGTGTTTTTCTCTACCTTATTTATTTCCTTCCTTGTTCAGGCAACACTCATATTTCTTGCTATTTTTCATTGGTAACATCTGGAGCAGGGGGGGTTTCCTTTATATGAACTTGAGCAATTAGGAGGAAATATCCAGACTGGCCTGACGTTGTACTGCATGAGGAAGATGAGCACTTCCCAGTGTCTGGTCCAGCATTTGAGTTAACAATTCTGAAGGCTAAAATTTGTGTTGTTATATATTTGATCCATCACAGACAGTAGGTGCTTCAGAAGGACATGGTAGTCAGGTACAACACATTCCTACTTATTCCTGGGATGGATATTCTCCAGCATAAACACTCAGCTGTGTGATTAGTTTGGAGCTGGACTGATGGAGAGATTCACATTTCTGCCCACTGTTATTTTCAGCAATTGGGGATGTTGATGGCAAAAGCAAGATCACTGGAAGAATTTTGTAGCACTTTCATTAAAGATCTCTATCAGATTTTTGGCAGCTTTGTTAAGGTTTTCAATAATGAAAATTGCCTTAAAGTAAAGCCATCTTGGGAAGAAACATTCATAGGATTTTCTTGAAGGTGTGCTTGAAGGTATTTTTGCAGGTGAGGCTAATAAAAAGTAGTAATATTCCAGTCTGATGATGTTAAAGTCTATGTCCTGTACAGAACACGTAAGTGCCAAGTGTTGTCTGTTTTTCCTTTTTTTTTTTTTTAACCAGTGTAAATGGATTACGTGTTCATCTGAGGTGTATATCAGCCAGAACCTTCTAGACAATACCTACCTGTAGCAATTAAAGAAAATAAATAGGCTTTGTGGTATGCTAGTGAAATGCTAGTCATGCAAAACTTGCTTTTAGTGCTAGTCTTGCAGTGGTTCCAACAAAGTCTCCACTAAGGTGCATGACAATGTGAAATATAGCAATATCTATAATAAAGCAAAAATGTATTTACTAAGAAAAGAGTAAAAACATGCTAAGGAGATTTTGAGTTCAAAGTGATTAAAACTCTCTAAATTACATTAATGTAAGATACAGGGTGAAAAGCAATTCTATAAAGGAATCTTAAATTAGGTGGTTCTAAGTAAGTACATTTGCTCCTTTTATAAAAACTCTATCTTACATGAAGTTTAACCTGCAAACTTTTTGTTACACATTTGTTCATATGCATCACTAGCAAGTATCGTATTTTAATAATGTGGATTTTCTTAAAGCCAAACACAATAAATTATACTCATAAAAATGATACTTTAAGAATATGCTGTGACTATGTTATGATCACTCCCTATGTTATTACTATATACAAATAACAGCAATTTTCATATGTGAAAATTATTCACATTATTCAAATATGTGAATAATTGTTCAAGTTGCTTATGTTTACCTTCCATTTTTAGTCAGATAGTGTGGGATTCATCTCACCTTGTGGTAGCCAGGAATCTAAGCCATTTGTAGCTCTTCAGCTTGCGAGGAGTGAAATCTGTGTCCCCAGGGTGATTCATCTGTTTCAGGCATCTCCAGAAGTAGCCCTCCACTGAGCTGAGTACAGAGCTCAGTTAGACAAACAGCAAAGATAAGACTTGCAACTTTCCATGCCTAAAATAAGATGAGATTAAGTCATCCTTAACTTTCATTTTAAATTTTATTACTATACGTTAGAGAATACAGCTTTATGTTGGCAAACAGTTCATAAAATGTGAAGTGTGAAAAACACCTGGTGATATCATAAGCAAATGTAGTCCTGTCTTTCATAATTAGTAATATCAGTAGCATTTAACATTAACCTTAACCATGCAGTTAGTTGCCTGATAATTTGAAAACAGCTTAGCAAAGAATACCAGAATTAGAAAAGGAATACCAGGACAATTAGGTAACGACAAAGTTGCTTCATGAAAAAGCACTTCAAACGTCTAGCCGCTTTTTTTAATTACTTTTTCAAATTGCAGGTATATTTTTCTGTATCCTAGTAAATTATCAAATCAACATATACTATAGCATTTTTACAGATTTATTTTTTAAAGCACTAAAATTCAGCAATTCAGAATTTTATTTCAGAAATTTTAACTACAGTTGTTTCTTTCATCTTCCTAAAAATTGAGAGGCAATACAATATTTAGTTCAGTTGGGAACACATTATTAAATTTCTCTAAATGGTTCAGTTTTCAGCTTATGCAACCACTAACTTAGTTGTGCATTTGCTATGAGATATGTCTCTGTGAGATAGGTAAGTTTGGATGCTAAAAATTATCCAGCAGAGACTAAGCAAATTGTAATGGTGATGATCTCAGGTGTCGAGGGAGGGATTCAGACATATATCCCACCCATAACATCTTAGCTGATTCATCTAGTAGGATTGGGGTCAGAAAGGCAAAAAGACATTTAAACAGCTTTTTGCCTGGAATTATGAAATTGCACTCAGAGCGCCAGTAAACTTTGGGAAGAAGAGAAGGGTAGCTGCAAAATCAAAAAGGCAGAAAGTAGTCTGGTGGAAAGAGAACATAAGGAGCAGAAGTGTCATGTACAACTGTGCCAGCTGCGGTGAATTTAGGTTAGTGTCTACTTTGGGATTAATGGGAATGAAAGCCTACCTACTGTAGCTGCCTTCTGTATTCTAATAGCTGTATATTCTTTTAAAATCTTCAGCTAAGAAAGTTAAGGATCATAAAGTAAAAAGTAGCAGCCTGTAGCTGCACTGATTCTGTTCATGCAACAAGGAGGTGGAATAGATATGAGACACAGAGGTAAGCTTTGTTACCACAGGCAGAGTCAGACACTGTGTCACTTGGGGACTGCACAGGCTTGCTCCCCAGCCGTAAGGTGTGGAGGACTTGCCCTGCATCTGTCTGCAGATCTATGCCTCTCAAGACTACAAAGGATGAGCTGGTATGAAAGTTTGCTTGAAAGCGTGCACTGGCTACCATTTTGATGGGAAGGAGAAAATTAATCTCGATGCCTTTTGCCACTGGTCATCCTTCTTGTGAGGCTCACTTTAAAATATAAGTGATGGAGACTACTACATATACACACCAGGAAATTCCCAGACTAACTCAACTGATACATAAAAGAGAACCCCTTTTTGAATACTGCACTTGTGGTTTTTAATGTCTCAAACAGATGTACAAGTTTCCATTCTTAGAAGCAATTTTTTAAAATGCCGTGCTAGAATTCTACTTGTATTTCATTTATACCCAGACCAGGTTTCGTCAGTTCATAACTAAGTGTTTGGGGTTTTGGGTTTTGTTTTTTTGTTTTTTTTTCCTTTCTTGTTTCTCTGCTGGTCCGGCAAAATCCTTTGGCATCTGAACATTAATCTTGGTTTCTCCCAAATGCTGGTTACACAGTGTATGTACCCTTTATCAACAGAGCGGTACCCAAGTGGAAGCCAGGACTGATTTCAGTTTGCATGCGATACAACTACATATGCTGCTTTGCTTCTCTGCCTTGGGGATTTAAATCTTGCCCATATGAGACGTTACACTGTTTTAATTAAAATGTTTTTAAGTCAATATGGTTAAATCTGTCCAAACTCCTTATACAGAAGCACTTAAACCTGCTTAACCTTTGCTAGAATTGGTTTAGCTAACATTGATAAATTGCTGAAGTAAGCTAAATCAATTTAAGTGAGGTCTTAGCTGGGGTAAGTGCATTTACATTAGATGTTTGCACCAGTTTAACTGGATTTAAAATCAATCAGTTTAGTTAAATCGATGCATTTTTCCTTGTATAGGCATGACCTTAGTTAAACAATTTTTTTGTGTGTGAAGCATGGGTCTTGCAAAAAAACCTGCACCTTTCTGAAATACTTATTTTTGTTTCTAAGTAAATTGGCTGAAGGTTTGAGTACATACTTGAGCTTAGGACAGGTTTGTGATATCTGTAAATCATGTTTAAGATTCCTTGGTGGTTCTACTCAAGATGGTTTTATTTTAGAGGGAGGAAACTATTCACCTTTTTGTAACTCAGAGGTCTAGAATCTCTGCCAGCTGACCTTGTAACTTTTCTCAGTGTTTCAGTCATGATGATGTGTACAAAATAACAAATAATTGCTCACTTCACTAATTTGTCCAAAAGCAAAAATACACTTCTAGAGTGATTTCACGAAAAGAGGCTGTTTAAGCTATTAAAGAAAATAAAACTCACTATTCTTGTTATTGTGGATTTAACTGATAGCAGTAACATAATGCAGGCATATAATTTGAAATCCTTGATCTTTTTAAATATACATTCTGCAAGTTGATCAAAAAAACTGATTGCTGGAATTCATACTGAAAATTTTTCAACATTTCTGCTTTCTGGTCCAATATGAATTCTTATAGAATGGGGAACTCGAGTCCAATACCCTAATGTCCTTTCACGTCCAAAAATAAATCTGAAATATCTGGGCAGAAAAAGCTGGTGGCTTATGTAAATATTGTTCCTTCATGAGATGTGTTATCTAAGTATTGCTGTACACATTGTCAACAATTAGAATATTTCAATTTTTTTAGTGTGCTTGGATTAAAGTCACGCTCTTTGGATTTGACAGGAAAAGTTGAAATAGAAATATAATTTGGTTTATGTGAAGTACTTTGGGAAATAGTTTGGGAAACTGTATTTGGCTTTAGTTTATAATCCAAAGGTAGAATAGTGTACATAATAGTAAACAGGGACATTCATTTTTATTTATCTTCTATCTCCAAAGATTCATTTAACAAACATCTAGCTGTATTTTTTGCAGGAAAGTGAACAGATTTTGATCTTTCAAGTCAGAGACTTAACAAACTGCTTTTATTTTACATGCCAGAATATTAAATTTAAATTGTGGGTTTAACAATATTTTTAATAGATATACTTTGCGTAATATGATTACATACATTGCTTATCATCCACCTGTAACACATGTCAGTGTTCCTGAACAAAGCTGGTCTTCGGTACCTGTGACTTCCTGGGTAAAAAAGGATATAGATACTTTGTGTCAGCTTTTAAAAATATGTTGGAAGATACATGCTGTGTTACTTAAAAATAATCTCACTGAAATTGTTAAAGATTGCATAATAAAACTTTAAATTTGTCATCTTTTGTTCCACAAAACTAAACAGATAGACAGTGATCCTTTCTTAGACAAAGGTTCCCAGGGGAAAGTAATAGTAATGATGGAATAGTGCAGCTCTTTGGAAACAGCATTTCTAGGAGAATAGGGAATGTCCATAAGTCCATGGAAATGGGTCTGATCTCTCATAATACCCTTAGGATTCCTCTGTTTTTATGGATAAACCCCATAGTTTAATTCACATCAGATAAAATGCTAGAGCCCTCACAACTGAAAGACACTGGGGACCCTATGCAAGGGGATTAGAGTTTGGCATTTTGTTTTCTCATCTCATGAACTACCATCTGCAGAAGTGAAAAACTGAATCCACCTAAAATCTATTACCAGACTAAACTCAAATCTCTCGTTCACCTTAGAAAAAGTATATTTTCTTTACTGAGATAAAAGTGATTTATTTGTGTAGATTCCAAAATAGTTCTGTAATACTATCATATTGTAAGTCTTATGCCAAATTATTATCTTCTCCTAACTGTCTATTAGTGTAATTAAGTTTCCATTCTATAACTCTTCTTAATGGGCTCTACATACTCTGCGGTACATGCTGGGTACTGAGCTTTTGCCCAGTAAAGCTTGAAATCTGAGCTATTACATGAGTGATCCATTTCTTTATTTTCAGCAGATGCACTTTGTCATGATTTCTGTTTTCGTATCAAAGTTCATGATAAGGACTCTGCAGTACTTGTAATGCATTTGTGCTGATTTCTGTACTCTGGGTTCTTTTGGTACTACCATGCTGAAATAGC
>VYZV01028762.1:52017-67339 GCA_013401275.1 Pandion haliaetus | reverse complement strand
CAGTGCCCTAATACAGACAACTGTAGTGAACGGATTGGACTACTTTCAGTAACAATGCTGGCACAGTAGATGCCAGCAAGCTCATAACTGCTTCATTACCCATGCTTGACCCCTTGTGATGAATATGCTGAGCCATTGTCAGATGACAGATTCAGATGGCAAGGGAACAAGCAAAATAATTACTTTCCTGAATTAAATTTTTCATCAGAATTGTAATTAAAAATAAAAATAAAAAATGCTACTGGGGTTTGAAAAAGCCCAAACTAAGTGCCAAATTCTGATCTACTGTCAATTGAGTTGCTCTGGCTTCATAGTGAGCTGAAATGTGATTTTTTCCTCAGGCATGTAGAAATATATTTTACTTTCTTCACATATGATCATTCTAGTCAATAGCTCTATTGTGATGTTCAAAACAGTATTTCTAAGGATAGGCTTACTTAATGAATACTTACCTGCTTTTTTCCAAGTCCAAATAGTGTTTCATTCAAGAAGTGCCAAAACATTTAGATAGCTTTAAATAAATCTTACATTTTCATCATTGTTTTTTCTTTTTAAAATGGCCTAGCTTACAAAAGACATATATTTTAAATAGTTCCCAAATTAAATGAGATTTTTCCTGATGATTAAAAAAGTTTGCATTAAACTGAAATAATCTTTTCACGTTTTTGCTTTCCAGTAGTAGGTACCTTGGTGTGCTTACTTCGGTTTGACTATCAAACTGAAAATGACTACTATTGCATCCTTTTCAGTGGTCACTTAGTACTTCAATGGCTAATGAGCAAACTAACAGGAAATATATCTTTCCTTTAAGCTGTTCAGGAAGATTAAAATAACCCAAAAAACTATTGAGCACATAACAGATAATCAGACAATTTGTCTGGTTGTGAAATGGTAACTTTTAGATGCTATGGACAGGCAAAATTGATTTTTTAAGACAAATCACTGAAGTACAGGAGTTTGAAGCTGAAATTTGCAGTGGTTGTATCTAAACTGTTATCAAGCTAAATCTAAGAGTGTTCTGTAACCATGTCCTGATCCTGCATTTGGAATGGATTTGGACATGCATAAAGTCCATTTCATCTTCTTCTTCTGTGTGGGCAAACATAGTTCCCTATGAAAGAAAAAGTCTGACAGAAAGGTGGTTCTAGTACATGCAGCTAATCCCCCGAACTAAATGACCAGGCAAGTAGTACCCAAAGGTAAACAATAGTGCACACTCAGTTGCTCCAGGTGAACTTAACCTTGGGAAAATGGGGTAAGTAGGATCTGTAATAACTTTGATCTTTCTTTACTGCCATTACATGGATTCTGGACAACTCTAAGTTAGATTACTTCAGGGGGCCTCAAGTTAAGTGGGATGAATCACATGTAGATGCTCATTTTGTGGCTAGCTCAAGATACAGGAAGTTAATTCCCCTCTTCATTAATTTAAGCTTCAACTTCCTATCCTGTCTTTATACTGTCCTTCCTCTTTATACTACCATCTCTTTGAGACAAAGTGCCCTTATTGTATATTAACACAGGACGTGGAAGAATCAGGCCTCAGTCTTGATAAGGACCTTGGTGCACAAGAGTAGTAAGAGTGATTAACCAAATGTAAACTTGAATGTTAACAGAGGTTAGCTTTTCAATTACCAAATAGCCCACCAAAAAGTACATGCTCAAAATGCGAGTTTGGATTAACAAGAAATTCTACAACACACAAGGCAGCTGAATTCTCGTTTTGTCATTTTGTAAAAAATTGAATCTGCCAAGATTTAATTACATGTAGAGATTAACACCTCCTGGAGACAGTCTCTTTCTAATGAATCAGAGGACACTTAGCATATGCTACCCTGGGTGTCAAGCCCGGTCTTTTTTTTTTTTTTCTCCATTCTCCTTCTTCCTTGGAGAGTACAGATTAACTTGGCTTTGCTCTTTACAAGACTAGAGCAAAATTGATTCAGAGCAATGGTCTGTGTTTGACATCAGAGAGGAAAATGTGTATTTGCAAAACCACTAGTGATGATTCATTTACCTTTAGATTAATAATACCTTGCATATTGCAATCTATTAGAAATCTGAAAGACATAAAATATTTGTGGAACATTTCTCAGCTAGAAAGTGTAATAAAATCTTAAATGTAACTTCGATCCTGTCTAGTCAGAGGTTCAAATTATGTTTCTGCACTGAGGATCCTGAAGGCTCTGTTAAGGTTCAACTTCACCTGATAATCTCATGTTACGTATTAAAATTTTTTTTAGTTGTAGCTCCTTTGCAGCTTGCTTGCTTCAGTTATAGAGTTAAGAATATTTCTTTCTTTATATGTAGGAAACATACTATACAAATATATAAAAGAAGTATACTATACAAATGCAGCTCCTATGAGGAAAGGTTTGATGAGACATAGTGACCTACAGGTCCGTAAAACTAATGTGTACTAGGTGATTTGGTAGATGAAGGACAGAAGTAGTTGTTATATGCATAAACACAGAATACTGGAAGATGTCAGCATGGATTTTGGAAAACAGTCTTGCCTCACTTACCTTGTCAAGCAGTCAACAAGGTCGAGAACAGGCTCAATCCCATTGAAATATATTGTTAGATTACCAAAAGGCTTTTGACAAGGAAAGAATCTTAGAAAAACTTCAGCAGGTATTAGCTGAGAATGAAGGTCCTTGCATGGTTACAAGATGGAAAATAGAACTTATGGATAAATGATCAATTTTCATAGTGGAGAGAGTTTGCAGGGCCAGTCCACAACAATCTGTGCAAGATATGCTGGTTTGACCTTTGACAACAATGAAATGACAAATTTTCTGATGATACTGTGTTATTCCTGATAGTAAATACAAGGGATGTCTGTGAAGAATCATGAAAAGTTCTTACAAAACTGGTACGTAATAAATACATTAATAAGTGAAACTCACTATAAACAAATGTAAAACAACATACATAAATAAATAAACATATCATTTTGCATACAAAATTATGTGTTCTGAGCTGACCACTGTGACACAATCTGAGATCTGGGGGTTAAGATAAATTATTTCATATGAACATCTGTTCAGTGTAAGAATTAGGTCACTATGAATGTACATGCTGGATTCCAAAATGTCAAAAAAGTATGTTAAAATGGAAAGCTTCAGAAAAGGGAAATAAGGGAAATGTATGAAATTACTTCTGTGTGAGGAATGACTAAGCCACAACTAAATAAACTTAGATTCTTCATTATGGGCAAAATATGAGTAAAGGAGGATTCGACAGAGGTTTATTTGATCAAGAGGGGCATGGAAAATATGGGCAAGGGGGCAAGGAGGGTATGGGGTTG
Source organism: Pandion haliaetus (assembly GCA_013401275.1). NCBI lineage: Eukaryota > Metazoa > Chordata > Aves > Accipitriformes > Pandionidae > Pandion > Pandion haliaetus. The sequence continues at coordinate 64,029 of VYZV01028762.1, read as the reverse complement.
ATTTTCCATTGCTTTCTCCAACACAAGATTGAAGAGATATTAGATGAAGCCAGGATGACACAGGTTCAACGAGTTGGATTCATTTACCCGAATGTTGGTGTTAACTGGCATTTGCGATGTTAGAGGATATTAGAGGTATCAGGAAGGCTAACAAACATGACTTGGAACTGATGGAAGAACTGTTCCCTAGTGAAGCAGAGCTTGAGGACCAGGTGCAGTACCTTAGGTATCTGTCGTGGTTTAACCCCAGCCAGTAACTACGCATCATGTAGCCTCTCGCTCACTCCCCCCCACCCAGTTGGATGGGGAGACAATCGGAAGGAAAACAGTAAAACTCGTGGGTTGAGATAAGAACAGTTTAATAGAACACAAAGGAAGACGCTAATAATGATAATAATAACAATAATAAAATGACAATAATAACAATTAGAGGATTGGAATATACAAAACAAGTGATGCACAATGCAATTGCTCACCACTCGCCAACCGATGCCCAGTTAGTTCCCGAGCAGCCACTCCGAGCAGCCCCACTTCCCCTAGTTTATATACTGGGCATGACATCACATGGTATGGAATACCCCGTTGGCCAGTTTGGGTCAGCTGTCCTGGCTGTGTCCCCTCCCAACTCCTTGTGCCCCTCCAGCCTTCTTGCTGGCTGGGCATCAGAAACTGAAAAATCCTTGACTTAGTCTAAACCCTACTCAGCAACAACCGAAACCATCAGTGTGTTATCAACATTCTTCTCGTACTGAACCCAAAACATAATACTGTACCAGCTACTAGGAAAAAAATTAACTCTATCCCAGCTGAAACCAGGATGGCATCTGAAATGGCATTAGACAACTGTGTGTAGGCCGCCGAGTCATCACTGATGAGTTCTTTTTCAATTTATGCATTTTCTGGCAACAATCCTTGTCTTTCATAATATTTCTTTTATAATACAGGAGATTGTAAAAGAAAGTATAAACTCAAGTGGAAACCTCCCCTTTATTATCCTGACTTTGTTGGTGCAGCAGACTCATAGGTGACAGGAAATTGTATAATTGAAAGACACTGAATTTCTTTGGAGGAATACTTGCCTCTGTCTGCATAAAACTGTCCAGAAACGTAATCTGTGTTATAGTAAAGATCTTTCTGCTACTTTAGACTGGCACAGAAGTTTCAACGTGTACCTGTATAAGTCCTAATTCAGAGGAAATCATTCAATAGTTCAATAGTTCTGTCACCAATACAGACTTCAACAGTCATCAGTCAGGCTCATGGAATGACAAAGTAATTGTGTCTACTGTGATGCTTATAGATTAGGTTACAATTTTGATTTTTTTTGGAGAGTCACTTCTATTTTATCAAGGTAAGGACTGCTGGATGTAGAGTGTCATTACTAGTATTTTTCTTTGGGTTTTTTTTTTATTTCCAAGCAGATGGTTTGAATCCAGACATAAAATATACCAGTACTCTACATAATTTGGTCTCTTATTTTACAAGTGTAACACATTAATTTAGCACAATTTGTTAGGATTTACAGATACTCCTTTACTAACAGTAGCAAGATTAATGCAAATAAAAATACTAGTAATATTTTAAGATCATGCTTATTTAATTTCCTCCTCTCCTGCTTTACCTCAGTACCTCTGCACATAAACTTTCATTTTTAGGAACTACAAAATAGTTTTTTGGAGTGCTATAGTGCCACAGTATTGTACAGAAACTCCTTAGTTTGCAGACAAATGAATAATTCCATTTGGCTTTGAGAAGGGTAATCTGGAGATTCTTGAATTTAACACCCTCTCCTGACATTGCCTATAGCATAATTTTAGCCTACATTGAATTACCACAGCTAACTACCTGATTGTTCTTCAAGGGAGAAGTGCTTATCCTCAAAGCCTTGATCAAAAATATAATAAAAGCAAATAAACAGATCGTGTATCTCTAAGCATGCTACTTAATCTCTAATTGCTTTGAGTCGGTTCATAAAGTATTTCAGACTAACCAAAGACGTTTTCAGTTACATTTGCTATGCTTTCCATAATGCAATGAGAATATATAAGAACAAACAAGGAAAACAAACAAACCCCCTCCACATGCTCAATTTTAGATATCTCAGGTTTGTTTAAAAAAAAGTCCATAAATGTTCTGACAGAGATTGTTTTGGAAAAGATAAAGCAACACTGTTGTTGGTGTCTCTTTTTTCCACTTCTTCCTACTCTTTTAAAATTACTTCCTTACTGGTGAGTCATTTTGGAGGCAGTGTGATCAAATGGACTGTGAATTATCTGCAGGATAAGTATTCTCAACTTGTCTATGTCACTGACTGCTTTGAGCCACTAACTGAAGATCCTGGAGCCAGATTCTGGTCTTGTTCACACCACCCAAAGTTAGGAACAATTCTTTTCAATGAACTCAACAAATGTCTGACCCTCTGTGTCTTAGCTTTTCTTTCGATAAAATGACAATGATAGTATTTATTGACCAACCTCCAAGAGTGTTGTAAGAAAAAAAATCCATTAATATTTTTATCATGCCTCGGAGTAACTTATTATTCACAGAGGATTTTTCAGAACAGGGAGAATTTTTATTATATCACAACATCTGCAAAGTGAAACCTCAGTATAATCAATCAAGCAAGACTGGCATGTAATTGAAGGATGTAAACATGACAGTAGGAAAGAGAAGAGATTTGTTATTGTTTAGGGTTAAGATGGATAATCTTGAAGAAAGGAAAGACTAGACTGATTATAAGGGAACATTCCAGAAGACAGGGCACCCTTTCAGACAGTATAAAATAGCCTATCTGGAGTGGTGGCACACATCCTATATTTGAACTTTTCAAAGCTAACTTGAGCAAAGCACTTCCAACACACACTTAGGGAAAAGAAACCAGTAACAGCAGAAAGATGGAGAAGACAGAGGTCAGAAAACCGTACTTGGTTAGTGCCAATCCTGGTATAACCCAAATGAAAACCCTCTCTAATGGGAGAGTACAATAAGAAGGATACATGGGAGAGGAACCTCATCTGTTACGTTGCTGTGTCAGTAGTCACTCTAACAATACAAAATCATGTCCTAAGAAAAACTCAGTCTTGATTTCAGTCAGTCCACCATACTTCCATATTTTAGCACATTTCCATGATTTTGGCTGTACTGAAGCCAATGCAAAAAAAAAAAAAAAGTTCATTGGTTTTACTGGGTCTTGTGTCCTTCCTGTGATGTGTGAACAGCAAAACATGCCTGCACTTCTTTTCTGTTGATTTCAGTGGTCTGACTTTTGATTTAAAAGTTAGCTGCCCATAAATATATTTAACATTAGCATTTAAATCATGCTAAAATGATCCTACTGACTAGTTATTTTGACATTATTTAGTACAAGTCCCCTGTGATACAGTAAGTAGGGGTGGGAGTGTGAATTCTATTTTTAGAGTGCTTTTTCTATATGAGTCACTCCACCTTGTGTCATAATCTCTGTATGTATAAAATAACATTAATTACTTTTACCTACTTTTAGGCAGTCAAAAGATAAGAATTCCACATTACTCACCTTAAGTTACTTAAAATGTATTAATTATTTACATAATATGACAAAATTCTTCTTTTCTTTCACCTGAATAAAAGAAAAAGGAAAAATCGAACCACATTTTCAGACTATTTTAATAATTAAAAATCCTTTAAATGAATTGGTTTGGTTCCGCCTATTACAAACCAGATCTAAGTCAAAATGACAAGTAATAGGCAAATTATAGCATGGAGCAATTTAGTAAGGAGACCATCAGCTATTTCACATAGAAGAAATGGTGAATATGGTGCTAATTCGGAGAACAGACAGATCTTGTGTTTTACATTACTTGTGAGGCACAAAAATGTTCCCTGCTTAACTCAGTCTTTTGTTATTTAGGATTGTGTAATCCAGTGCTGGATGTTGAAAACTGTGGCCAGAAACAGGATATTATCACCCAATTTGTAACTTAAAATGTGTACAAAATGATCACAATTTTCTTTGTGTGTACCCTCTAATAGAGAAGCAATTATACTAATTTTTTAATATATAGATCTTAAAGAAGATCAATGTGAAAGATATTTAAATATTTGAATTAAAAAACTTTTAGAATAGAAATATATAGATCACTGTAGAACCACATAAATAACAATTAGAAATACATTGAAATATGTAATATGACCTATTAATGTTTTATACATTTATTGGATCAAATGCTACAAATCTGATAAAATCTAAAGATTACTTTGTGCAGATTCAACTTTCATTGAAATGTTTAATTGTATTAATGATCTACTTTCAAAGCAAATATAAGTGTATTTTAAAGTGAGAGAAGGCCAAGAAGGATTATATTAAATAAGGTACTGATTCTGCAAATTGTTGTCTATGATCAGAAGCTTAAGACATTAGATTTTTTAGACTAGATAGATTTTAGATTAGACAGATTTTTTTATTTGAGGAAACTCCACTGTGCTTGAGAAAAATACAATTCATAATACATTCATACATTTAAATACGCAGATACTCTGAACTGCTATGAGTTGCCAAATATGTCACTGTTAAATGAAGTATGAATATCAGTTATCAATATGCCTATCTTTTTCTTTGATGCTTTTGTGCCTAATAGAGTTGGTGCTGCAATAATTCCACTTAACTTGTTTTTGTGATGAAGTACAAATGAATTTTTTTTCCCCTCTTTTTAAAGAATGGACTGAATCAAGTTGAATGAGATAGTTGCTGGAACTGTGAAAATGAGCAGACTTTAAAATCCTCCAATAGTGTTAGACTGTGAAAACTTTCATTACCTTGGTGAGTTGTGAAAGATTCAGGTAGCATGAATAAAGGCAAGAGAAAATAACCTGTGCAAGGGTCTCACCGTCTAGTCCAGGAACACGCGACTGGTACACAACGTGAAGTGTAAATGCTACACTTCAATTCCTGAAGCAAATAATGCGAATGAAAAACATTGTATGATGAGGCAGGTGAGTGCTTGTTTGAAGAAAGGTAATATGTTCAACCATAAAAGAAAGGCATTCTGGTAGCAGCAGGAATTGTGTTTTGGTCTAATGTATGATCTGTACTGTGATCGAAACATTATTTATTAAAATCAGCAGAAAGAGTATATAAGGACAAGAGAAAAAGAACCGTTAACAGGTGATCAGTGATTTGTACTTACTGGCTGCTATGCCAACTTCAGCTTATTGTCATTGTTAGAATTGATTTTATAATACTGAAAATGCGAGAGCATAGAATGAGGTCTTGCATGTATGGAGTTTATTGAAACAACTATTTCTTTCTGCTATGTGGATTTTGAGCATTAGGAAAAAAGCAACAATAGACTCACTTCTAGTAAGTAGTCATAGTTTAGGTTTTACAGAATAATTTCCTATCTAGACTGAAAACCTGTGAGACAAGTTTTAGCTTTGAGTGGAATTTTCTCTGTAAGAATAAACCTTTGAAAAGAGGGCTTCAGTGAAGAATGCTGATATTACTTTTAGCTATAAAGCTCAGGAAAAGGAAGAAGAAATTGAGATGTTTTTTTTACTGCCAGAATTTTTTTTTTTTTAAACATTGGAAGTTGCTCAAAATCCTTTTTTTGGACTGCTACATATTGGGGAGACAGCTATGATGAGGTGCTTAAACCTCCTACTGGGAGATGTAATAATGACGATACAGCTTTGTCCCTCAGTTAGAAAACTGCTTGTAAACAGCCAGTTGTGGGATTGAAAATAAACGATGAACTGGAGAAAAGATGGCTCAGGATTCAATCAGAGCATTAGTTTTCTGGAACCATCTAGGAGGGACAGACTAATACAAAGCTGTAATTCTGGAAATGCGACTATGCCTTTAGACAGGAATGGGGACATATACAAGAAAATTCAAGGGAGGCAGAAAGCTTAAGACACTGAAATTTTGACAAATTATATTGTCATTTTTATTCTCCAGTAGAGGATGAGTGCAGGAATAGACACCCAAGGACTTTTCCACGGCCCTTTCCCAGAGCAAATCTACGAATTTTGAGTCAGTTCCACTGAATTTTGAGGACCCACAAATTCCAAAAATGACTAAATATTTCTTTTGTTTACAATACATTTTTGTAGTTTCAGCTTTTACAGTTTCTGGTGGAATTGGCATGGCAACTGTTCTTGATCTTGACTCAAGGAGGTGAAAAAGGGTGTGGTAGTACCTATAACTTTAATCTATATTTAAGTGTTATGTGAGTTATGTAACTTTACACATAAAAATTGGTCAAACACAGACACAATAAAGTAAAACTCATATGCATGCAATTTCCAGGCATACCTAAGGATGTGTGCCAAACTTAAATTCATCCCAGCTAAGTTTAGGGATTTTACTTAAAAGTCTAAGTGAAGCAACAAAATTTAGGAGAGTTGAATTCAGGTCCCACATTTGTTAATTATGAGGATATATAACTTTTCCAAGGAAATTATTCAGCTAGAGAAAGGACAAGCAATTTTGTCTTTATTTAACACAACAAACTTTTCTGTACTAATCGCATAGTAAGAATTGTGAGGTAGTTCTGTAGGTAACAGAATGAGAGATGAATAGGATGGCCAAGTTTGCCCTTCCAATACCATTTGCACTGAGTCAGTCATTTGAGTCAGTCCATTTGTCCTGAGTCACTTCTTTGTAACAAAGTGCAGCTTCTCACTGCTAGACCTTTGCCTTTTGTTACCCCTCCAAAGTTTGAAAACACGGCTTTTGAGATTACAGTATTTTTCATGCTGTGATTTGGCAGTTGTTAGAGTTGACTTATCTCAATCAGTAAAGCAGAGCATTATTGATTTATAAAATAGATGGTGAAACTGAAAAAAAAAATATTTTCACAGTTGAGACAACCTTATAATTTCTTTCTACATATCTAAGTGATTTTCACTTCCTAAGGCCATTACACTTTCTCTGGATTAGTCTTTGAAGATAATCTTTGTCTGTTTCTGTACCTTACAGAAGTTTGGCGTAAGTTTTTTATGTAACTGTACAGTAACTAATAACCTTACCTTATGTAGTGATATAAAATCCTATCAAACAAATCAATGGATGTTTAAATTTTTCCTTACACAGATGTCTTCTGCAACTAGAAATATAGCACTGATGCACATACAAATTGTACTATTCTAGTGCATTAATTTGGCTTATAAAAGGGTTTTTAGAAACCAATGAGAACCAGTAAACTTTAGGTTTCTGTGGGGTTGCTTTAATATATGTGAGAGGCCAGTCCCATAAAATAAGTTCCATCATCCAGGAATTTCCATTCAGTTATAAGCTTTGTTTAGTCAATAAACAAAGTATTGATTAAAAGAGGGATTTAATGTTTTTGTGGAGCAATGCAGTATTGAATAATAACAGTTTCCTGCTGTAAGATTCTGATGAGCATATCACTTTACTTTTAAACTGAATTTCCTTAACACAGGCTGCTTTAAAGTCAGTATAATTTTAAATCTTCTATATAATTGTAACAAAAAACTGTTGGATATAAATGTGTATCCAAACATAATCATAGTAGATGTAAATTGTTTTACTGTCAATGACCCATGGACAAATACCAATGAGCTCAATGAGCTGTAAGTCAATATTGGCTTTATATTCATTAGATGATAGCATTTTACAGACATTGTGTTGAGCACTAATCTGTGATATTTCCTGAATAACATTAATGGCTTATACTTGAAGATTTTACGACATCACTCCCATTTAAAATTGAGCCTAATTGTACTTCGGTACCACAGAAGAAGTTTTGTATTACTAAAACCAGTAAAATTTATACAACCATAAGAGTCAGTATGGTGGCTGTAATCTGATTATAAAATAATCTGCTGGCAAATAGAGCTAAATCTGGCAGTTAGTAATCATGCATTTGAAATTCATTAGCTGAGTAACACTTGTGGATGCATCAGAAGTATTCTGTATAGTAGTAGAGTTGAGTGGGATGACTATTGCACCATTTTAATGTTGATTGCTCAATATTTCACTTATCCAGACATAACTGTATTTTGTGCCTTTTTTTTTTCTACGACAGATGGATACAGTGGCTGTGTAATCTTGATCAGGAAGAAATAAAAAATATATGTGGATGCTGTAATGTCAGTAGGGTTTGGTACAACTGAAACTTCTATATGAGTTTCAAGACTGGATACAGATAATTCTTTTTTAATGAGCACAACTCATTTAGTGTAAGCCTCAGTATTCCGTATGTGTTCAGATATAATGAGGGATTGTCCTGGGTCTTTAATGGTCAAAGAAATCTAAGAGAAGATCACAAAGCAGCACTTCATAGAATGAGGACCAAAATTTGGGTTGTTTGAAATTCATTTATGTCCTTGGAAGTCATGGACACTAAGGCTGGAGATGACTAACAGAGACCATCTCCTCCAGTACTTGTAATTCAGTGAAGTGGCAACTATTCCTTGGAATTTAAGACTGGGAGGGGAAAACAGGACTGTCAGTGGATTTTACCATTGGGTCCAACACAAAACAGATGATTATTATGAAGGTGTTCATAGCTACTAGATATACTACAGACTATAAAAATCTGCCTGTGATCCTTTAGCAACATTAAGAACTATAATACAAGACCAAACTGTAAAACGTTAGAAAGATCTGAAAGAATCCGGAGGAGTCTTGGTCTTAAAGCAAACCATGTCCAGCAATAGACAATAGATCAAAACAGTCTATTGTACCCTGTCAATCTTGTCTGGGAGGCAAAAATTTATGCCGGATGAATAATACATTTTAACCTGAGTATATTAGTGGGAGGGAAATGAAAGACTTTAGAAATTTAAATGCTATTGCAAATGCTTATACATCTGTCCAAACATTCCTTCTTTAGCTGTGAACACTTCTGTGAAGATGTCAGAGAAAGGTGAAAGATACAGAAAAAAACTATGGAGGGGAAATAAAGTCTTTTGTGACCTCCATACATGATTAAAAAAAATCCCAAATCATAGCTCAACGTAGTATAAGTATGGCTAAAGCCAACAGATTCCTTTGATGGTACTGGTATATTGGATATCTTAACCTCTAATCCAAATAATATTCTTTTTTTAAATATAGTTTCTTTCCTAAGAAACTTTGGTTAAACTCTATTGTTTGCTTGTACTGCCCAGTCTGGAAGATCATTCCAGAACGTTTTTTGTTTTGTTAGACAACTATTTTCAGTCTGCATTTTCTTATAGCCCTCTACTTGACCTTATAATAGTATTAAGATTTAATTATCTAATTTAAAGAGTTCCTTTTCATCCTAGCTGTATATCATAGAATCACAGAATGGTTGAGGCTGGAAGAGACCTCTGAAGATCATCACATCCAACCCCCCGGCTCAAGCAGGGTCACCTAGAGCAGCTTACCCAGGACCACGTCCAGTTGACTTGAATATCTCCAAGGATGGAGACTCCACAACCTTCCTGGGCAACCCGTGCTAGTTCTTGGTCACCCTCACAGCGAAAAGTGTTTCCTGATATTCAGATGGCACCTCCTGTGTTTCAGTGTGTGACCACTGCCTCTTGTCTTGTCACTGGACACCACTGGAAAAAGCCTGGCTCCATGTTTTTACTCCCTCCCTTTAGGTATTTATAAGCATTGATAAGCTTCCCCCGAGCTGTCCAGTGAGAAAGATATATATCTGGCCTGTCTTTGTAGAGATGATTTGTCCCATCTCAGTATTTGCTTGTGGCACTAAGCCAGCAAAGATATTTTAATATCTTTTCTTAAAAGAAATAGTCTATTCACTACATCTTCCCAGTAGATCTGCTTCAGGCATGTTCCATGAACCTACATTATCAAACTTGTGCAAAATATTTCAGGTGAGGGCTGATGCATCATTTGATCTTAGAGTGTATTTAATAGTTCTTTGTCATTATTCAAAAGCATTGGCTATAAATTCCTGCCTGATACTTGTCTAATCTGCTCTTAAAAAGCATCCCGCCCTAGTGATTCCTCACCCAGCCCTCTCCACAGGTTACAAGTCGCTCCAGCCAGTGACTGGAAGTTCTAACTAAGACCTTCTATAAAGTAGATTAAATTATCCTTTACCTTACCCACAGGGGACACAGTGAACCCTTTCTTCCCTTGTCCTGGTCAGTGTGATGTATACCTGCTTGCAATCTTATGTCACTACATAGGCAGTTCAGCAGGTAACCTGCACTACTAACCAATATAGAAACTATAAACCTAGAGAAATTTTTATTTCTTTATTAGTCAATCCTACATTTGAGCAATGGTCCCTCTACTTGATATACCAAGCCAAATTGTTAACAGATTAAAGAAATACCCGCAGCTCACCTCTTGTAATGATGTGATTATTTCAATAGGGTTGTGTGCCTTACATTATGAAAATAACAACAACAGGAAAACTTTATTCTTACTTTATTTTATGTTTGGCCACTCCAGCTTATGGGTTGGATGCTGCTTTGCTTTTTAAGAGCACAAAATAGAAACCAAAGCTGAAAATAGTTGACATTTTAAATGTTATTTTATTGATGGTATAATAATTTATTTATTATTCTAAGCCAAGCAATTGGTCATCTCTAGTAAATAGTACTGTAAATTTAGTATTAGAGGACTGTTTATCTAAGCACAAAGAGAAAGTGGTGTTTTCTTTAAAGGTTTGCAAAAGAATTAACATGGAAAATGACAAAGAATAAATAGTTCAATTGCAAATTCAAAGTGATTATGATATTGCAGCATTTTCCCATATTTTTTCAGTACTCTGCCAACTGTTGTCACCTGCTCCTTTTCCTCATAATATGTACTCCTTACAGAATCAGATTGTCTTTCCAGAATTCCTTATGCAGCCTTCCTTTCTTTTGTTAGATAAGACCTGAATCTGATTGGGGACCTGAAACTAACCCATCCATGTGGGCTGGATCATTTTTTACCCTGTTGCATTGGTTTAGGCACAGATCTTGCTTTTAGAGGGAATATATTAGGTTGTAGTAGTATGCAGTAGAGAGCCAATACGTTATACACTTCACTGTTTAGGATAATTTCTGTAATACATCCTTACAGATGAGAAAACCACAAAATATTGGATTTTCTGAACTACCAGGTTGAGGATTTTTTAGGTTAATGGAAACACTAAGTCTGAAACTTTTCATTTGCGCTGTGGTTCATCCATCTTTTCTCTTCATCTTCTTTCTTATTCATATCTGCCTGTTTACACTCTTTCCCTTGCTTAAAATAAATTTTTAAAAAACAATCTCGCTGTTGCATTTTTATTTCTGATTCAACTCATCTGCCGTTGGTGTTACATGTACACATTTAGGAAAGGCAGCGTTATACTGATGAAGGGAAAGTAAGCACTTTGTCTTCATCTTTATTAGTCAGTTAAGCAGCGTGAGGATTTGGGACAGGGCTGAATCTTAATCATCTAATCAATCAGTTTTTAGGCTGGTTTCTTATGTAGTTTCACCCTAGGTTGACTTGCACTCTTCCACGGATCATTCCCAAAAGGTAATTTGCATATGGCCATCATGATCTGGAGGGTAAAGAAGTTTAACAGTATGGCTGTATGTTGCTACTAGGCTTGTGGGTCAGAATATAGCCCTGGCACTGTTTATGTGTGTAGATTTATTCCTGCCCCCGCTTCCCCCCCCCCGATCTACAACATACATCTCAGAGTTGCTTCCTAAAAAAGCTGCCCCTGTTGTTCCAGGGACACCTAAGTTCCTCTCAAAGGCATGTACGCTTCCTTCTCCTATTTTACCTCTGAAGCCTCATCACAAGCTACCTAATCACACATAATACAGAGGTACATGAATGTGATTCTTTCTCTAGCCCAGGTGAAGTCCTTTCACTAACTTCACTGTTGTAAGAACAGCTGCCTGAGGTATGGAACTCACATATAAAATCATTACATTTCCTGAGCAGACAAATCCATATGTCCAAGGAGTTCCACCTCAATTCCCACTAGTCGGTTATTAGCTCTCCCCAGAAGAAGAAGAATGAATGTCTTCTGGTTTTACTGGTATTATCAAATACTCAGTAGAGCAAGTACTGAAATGCAG
>VYZV01028762.1:30626-50390 GCA_013401275.1 Pandion haliaetus | reverse complement strand
GCCTTTCAAATGTTTTGCATGTATTATATCAAAAACTTTAAGGACTTTTATATCTGAAATCTTGACTGATATCTGTGTTATAATTGTTCTATAACAGAGAGGAAATCAGTATGTAAAGAAAAATTATGTTGCTGTTCCCATGAGAACCTGGACCCCAATCATATTTGGATAGTAATTTTGTCTTTCACCTTCTTCCCCTTCTTGTCTTGTGTATCTCTTTCTGCCCTTATGTTTTCTCCATGCCATCTTCTTCTGGAGAAATATAGCTCCCATGACTTCCTAATTCCACTGTTTCTGTTTCCTGCAGGAAAATATAAGGTTAAGTGTTTTCCAGAGTCTAGAAACAGAGAAGCCAGATGGCCATTTGAGCAGAGAGAGCNCCAATAATGACATGCTTTTGTCCAATATATCCTCTTTCCTCAAGTGAAAATAAAAATTCAGCAAAGGTTGACCATTTGTTGAGCCCTGCAGCCAGTATGCATTTTACTTTTGTTTTACTACTCAGGTTCATCAGCTGACTTCTTGTATCTCTCTGATTTTGCTCAGTTGTGGTGCTCTTTGGGCTGATTTAGCTTTCAAATGAGCTAAAATAAAAAGAAATTACATTCCTACCATTAATCATGTTTTTCAGAATGCTACATCCATACCTATAGGTCAATAGTAAACGATCAGAGATTAAGACCTCTCTTCAAAGATGAAAGTAGGCTTTGATTGTCTTTCAACATTACAAATAATAATATGTACTTAGAAGAAAAATCTAGGAAAAAATCACTACCTGAGTTTCCTCTTATGAGAAAATGCCTGTTCTTCCCTGTGTAATCAATATCTAAGGTAAATATGGTAGGTCTTTTCATCTTGAATTTCTTGTGTTATGCCTACTGTTTCATGAACTTAAAAGCTTTTTGCCTTCATTTTCTGAGGTATTCCAAGTTTTGTTGTTTGTGTGTTCTTAGTTTTTTTTCTTGCATTATCTTTGTTTAAGTTGTCAGTGTGGTTGTTATACATATTAAAAGCAAATGTTTTTGCTTACTTTTCTTGATGATTTAAGGCATTACTGAGATTCCTGAGACCCAAGGAGGTAATATTGGCTTGATTCAGTATTTTCTGCCTAAGTACAACATTGAAAATATCACTTTTATTGAATTACAAACTGTGTTTTGCATAATTCTTGGAGCATGGCAAAAAGTTACACATAACTAAGGAGACAAACTTTATGGACATCTGATCAAAATCAAAGGTGGCAAAGAGGAAGTACCTTCTTGTTTAACCATAAGAATCAAATTCTTCAAGCAATTTCTCTGGAGTTTGTTCATGAAGTTTTCCTCCTGGTATATCTTGAGGAAAACATGAGAAAAATTTTGGAAGAAAAATAAGCAAAAGAAAACCACGTCATAGATTCAGAGTGAGCAGTGAGAAGACTGTACTGAATTATGCTAAATTAGATTTAATAGGGTGTCTGACATAAATACAATATTGTGTTTATCATTAGTGGAGACAGCATCTGTTTTAACAGAAGATGGTGTATTTTAACACTGCTACATATATATTTGGGAGGTGGCAAATACAGACTTGGAAAAAGTTCCATCTTACTGATACGTGTATGAGTTTCTGCATGTAATACTTAAAAAAAAATTTAATATTGCTTAGTGAGCATTATTTTATATTCGTATTTTGTTGATTGTCTTCCTTGGTAGATCAGAAACTTCAGCAACACCTATATTATTCTAACTGGGACCCGTGTTGTTGGCAAGATTCCTATTTATTGCCAGATGGGAGTGCAAAGACAGCCTGTGATACCCTCAACAGAAGGTCCTGGTAGAGTTGCACGAAATCTGATGGAACAACTGAGGCCATCTAACATCCAGTTCTGCAAATACGAGACTACTGGGGAAAGAAAGAGGTTTTTAGGGGAGAGGGAGAAACGTGCATGGAATAGGAAAGATCATTTCAAGACGAGTCTGAAATCTGGCTATTTGGGAGTGATTGTACACTCACAACTAAATATTCAAAGTCAGAACAGCTGTATAAATGAAGTAACTTATGACAGAATGGTCTACAGGTACCTTTGCTGCTCATCCTGCTAGTTGCAGTTGTAAAGGCCTTTTCTTTAGCGCAGATTAACAAGATTCTTGTGTTTTTATCTCTGTATCTGTAATTAGGAAATGTCTACATTGCTCAGCAAAAGTAAAGAGCTGGAGAGATTCTCAGTGTAGGTGTAGTGGGTTGACCTTGGTTGGCTGTCAGGTGCCCACCAAGCAGCTTTCTCATTCCTGCCCCCCTCAACAGGACACAGGGTGAAAATATGATGGAAAAGCTCCTGGGTTGAGATAAGGACAGGGAGATCATTCACGAGTTACTGTCATGGGCAAACCAGGCTCAACTTAGGGAAATTAGTTTAATTTATTGACAAGTATTTGTAACAGAGTAGAACAGTGAGAAATAAAACCAAAACTAAAACCACCTTCCCTCTCCCCCCACAGTGCTGTTTCGTGCTGCTCAACGTCACTTCTGACTCTTCTGCATGGGCTGCAGAGAGAGAAATAATATTTTCCGCTGTCTTTGAAGAATGCTGTGTTGATGTTTTTGAGTGTTTTTTAATTCTTCTACTTGAAGGTGAAGTTTTTTGTCTCAGAAAGATTTGTTGCAGCAGATTGTCTTGAAATTATTAATAAGGATTAGAATTATCAGATTAATGCTGCATGTAGAATGACAGGAAGCATTTGTGCTTTTAGAAATGGGAGGGTTTAGAAAATGTATGCTCCCACGCCACTGTTACTACAGATCCAAACTACTCTGATCTCCCGTGATTTTTAAATAGTTAATATAGAAAGCAAATAATGAGCTACAAAGCAAATGTAATTTAGGGTACTGCGCTGGTTTTGGTTGGAATAGAGTTCATTTTCTTCATAGAAGCTTTTACAATGCTATGTTTTGGATTTGTGACTAAAACCGTGTTGATAACACACTGATGTTTTACCTATTGCTGAATAGTTCTTGCACAGCATCAAGGCCTTTTCTGATTCTCACATGAACCCACAAGCAAGCAGGCTGGGGCTGCACAAGAAGTTGGGAGGCAACATGGTTGGGACAAGTGACCTCAACTGACCAAAGGGATATCCCAAGCTGTAAAATGTCATGCTCTGCAATAAAAGCTGAATGAAGCCTGCTGTCCTGGAGATGGCTGAACACCTGCCTGCCCATGGGAAGTAGTGAGTTATTTCCTTATTTTGCTTTGTTTGCCTGCGTGGCTTTTGCTTTTCCTATTAAACTGTCTTTACCTCAACCCATGAGTTTTCTCTCTTTAACCCTTCCCATTCTCTCCCCCATCCCACTGGGTGGGAGCGAGTGGGGCTGAGCTGCTTACAGGGGCTATCCCAGAACAGATACCAAACCCAATGTACACACATGCACAGCTTATTAAAATTTATAAATGTAAAAACCTGCCTGTTTCTCACTACCATTGTATAAGATGGTAACCTAATAACTATTTAAGTCATCAGAAGTTAAGCAGAGTGTGTCTGAATTCCTCTTTGCTTAACGTTTGTTTTCCACTTAACTTTCCATCTTAACTTTTAACCAAAACTTTATTATTTAGCAAGGTATCTTCAGTTTCAAGGCATCTGTGGTCAAAAATTTTGGAAGTCATTGTTTTATAAAGACTGCTGAAAGTATAATCCCATGCAAACTGAAATTGCTAGAAGAGAAGTAATTCTGAATTTAAAAATTCTGGGTATTCCAATTAGAAACATGGTGTGTAAAATAATCAGGTGAGCCAAACTTTTATTTTAAAAGGAAGAATTGAATTCAAGCCATACTGGAATAACAATAACAACACAAAACAAAACAACCCCTCAAAATAAACAAAAACCCACAAAAAAACCCCAAACCAACAAACTTAAAACAAATAAACCCACAATGTGTTATGGAACTCTAAATGGCAACTGAAAACATAGGAAGAAAACCAAATATGATCATAATTATATAAAGGTAGTACAGTACCTGGGGTAATTTAGAACTGAATTATTATCGATAAATATGTACACTTGAAATTTGCTGTAGCTTAAAGTAATATAAATCTGAAGAATCTTTCATACTGAACCAGTAGCTTCACTGACAGATGGTGTCTGAGAAAAGAACATGCCCCAGAGATTCATTTCAATGCATTCTTTGGACTTCTGGCACCCTGAAATGAGAGTATACCTTTTCAGAATTTAAACAAGATCCATAACAAAATCTTATCTGGTTATAATATAAAACATTATGTGCAAATGTTTCCCCAGATACACACATTATAAATGCTCTAAATCTAACGTTTTGATTTTAAAAAAGGAACATGTCATAGAACATTTTTGTTTTGGTTGCGATATTAGAAGACTTTATCATATAAGTTTTAAAATAAGCTCAGATGAGTGATTATCACTGCCTAGTAAGTACCAGCGCTTATCAGCCACTTCTAATTCATGGGAAAATGTAAATGTGACATAATTTAGCTTGATATATTCTTTTTTAGGATTGCTTTTAAAGAGTTTGTCAAAGAAGATATTTAAAGCTGGTTCAAGCATCTTGGTGGTGGTTTTTTTTCTCTTCAGGATGACTTCAGATGACATGATAGCCTCACACATTTATATTTATAATCACAGGTTTTCACATATCTTAGAACTAAGTATAATCTAATTTTGTCTATCTCAAATACCCCCCAAAAAGAAGACCTTTTATACTTCTCTTTTTTTAGTTTTGAAACATAACTTTGTAGAATTAAAATAATCTGTTACCAAAAAGTAAATCTATAATATTTTGTATATTTGGACTGTCAACACTATGTACATATTTTCTAGAACAATTAAACTGATTTTTACATTTCAGTGGTTAATTTTTATGTTTGAGTAAATAATTCACAACTAATTATTTATGGGAGAAACTCATTTATTTCTTTTCTATATGGATGACATTGGATAGGAAGACTTCTTTGGTTGAAGAGGATCAGGTTAGGGAGAACTTAAAAAAACTGGACATAAGTAAGTCCACGGGGCCCAATGGGATGCACCCATAACTGCTGAGGAAGTTGGGTGATGCCACCTTGAGGCCATTCTTGATTATCTTTGAAAGGTCATGATGACTGGGAGAGGTTCCTGAAGACTGGAAGAAAGAAAATGTCACTCCTGTCACTCCAAGAAAAGCAAGAAGGAGGATCTACAGAAGTACAGGTCTGTCAGCCTCACCTTAATCCCTGGAAAGATGTTGGAGCAACCAATCCTGGAATTAATTTCTAAACCCATGAAGGACAAGAAGGTCATAATGGATTTACGAAAGGGAAATCACGCTTAACCAACCTGATGGCCTTGGTGAGTGTCTTGGTGGCTGAGGAGAGAGCGGTGTGTGTTGTTCACTTTGAATTTAGCAAGGCTTTTGACACTCTCTCCCATCAGATAGTTAGGATTAGAGAAATGCACAGTGAAGGAAATCTGGCTGAACAGCTGGGTCCAGAGGGTTGTGATTATTTGCACAAAGTCCAGCTGGACACTGGTCACCAGTGGTGTACCTCAGGGGATGATACTGAGTGAAATGCAATTTAACGCCTTGCTTCAAGACCCAGATGATGGGAACAAATGCACCCTCAGCAGGTTTGCAGATGATACAAACTTGGGAAGTATGATTGATATACCAGATAGATCTGCTGCCTGGACAGCCTGGGGAATTGGGCTGACAGTAACTGCACAAAATTCAGCAAAGGAAAATGCAAAGTTCTGATCCTGCAGAGGGATAACCCCAGGCACTAGTGCAGACCAGAGGCCAACTGGCTGGAAAGCAGCTCTGCAGAAAAGGACTTAGGGGTCTTGGTAAACCACAAGCTGACCATGAGCCAGCAACGTGCCCTCGTGGCAAAGAAGGTCAACAGCATCCTGGGCTGCATAAGGGTGAGCACTGCCTGCAGGTTGGGAGATGTGATTCTCCACCTCTGCTCAGCACCGATGAGACACATCTGGAGGTCTTAGTCCAGGTCTGGACTCCCCAGTACAAAAGAGACATGGATGGACTGGAATGGGTCCAGCAAAGGGCCACTAAAATGATGAAGGGTATGAAGCATCTTCAATTTGAGGAAAGGGTAGAGAGCTGGGACTGCTCAGTCTGGAGAAGGCTTAGGGGGATCTCATCATGTAGGCACAAATTAAAACACATGAAATTCAGTCTGAACACAAGAAAACATTTTTACTGTATGAGTGGTCAAACTCTGGGACAAACCATGAGAGAGGTTGTGGAGTCTCCACACTTAAGAGATATTAAAAACCCACCCAACTGGGCACAGCCCTGGGTAACCTCTTGTAGCTGACTCTGCTTGAGAAGAGGTGTTGGACTAGAGAATCTCCAGGGGTTCCTTGCAACCTCACAGATTCTGTGATACTGTGAAATACATTTTCTGCAATAGCATATTTTGATGTAATGAAGTTGTATCAGGACTGCAATCTAAGCAACAGCAGGCAACAACAAATATAAATATTTACATTAAAACACTAGTTATTTGGAAAAAAAATATAACAGGCAATTTGTACTTTTTTTTTTACTATTTTCATTACTTCTGATTTCTATTCAGTTTTTTGAAGTTGAGAACTATTGAACAGAAAAAGGAATATTCAGTTTTGAAAATATCAAAGTAGCATACCTCTTTTTGAAACAACTTATTGAGGAGCTGCAGATGAGAAATGTGCGAAAACAGATCCTTCTTCATGTATCATTTCAGTCGAAATGAACTACAATAAATCCAAGGAATTCTTGTGACATAATTTTTCACAGAACAACCCCTCTGGATAATTCCTGAGATCTGGATGATCTATGTTTAGTCACCACTTCTTGCAAGATTCTTAACCACACGATAGGTTTATACAGTGTGGTGGCCCACCTGGGTCACTGTTTTCAGCACAATACAACAGAGCAATCTATATACTGCTTCCCCTTACAGAAAAGCCCCTGTTAATACATATATTCATTGACATTCATTTTCAACAATGTATCTGTTTTCCATTTGTGGACTGTTTTCCATTTCTTTTGTTGTTTCAGGCAATTTGGTGACTCTGATGCAATTGTACTCACAGAATCACTGAAGTTGGGTGGTACCTCTGGGGATCCTCTCATGCCACTGCCGTGCTCAGGCAGGATCAGCTACAGCAGATTGCAAAGCATATTGTCCACATGGGTTTTGAACCCGCCTGAGCAACCCATGCCAGTGTTTGACTTCCCCTACAGTAAAAATGTTTTTTCCTATGTTTAAGTGGGATTTCCTATATTTCAATTTGTGCTCATTGTTCTTGCCCTATCACTGGGCACTACTGAGGAATGTCTGGCTCTGTCTCCTTTACTCCTCAAAAACATTCTCTTCTCCTGGCTAAAGAGTCCTAGCTCAGTCAGCCCCTTCTCATATGAAAGATGCTCCAGACCCCTAACCATCTTCATGGCCCTTTGAGGGACTTGGTCCTGTTATGTCCAGGATGTCCACATCTCTCTCATACGGTTCTCTTGCTCTTTTTTTTTTTTTTTTTTTCCCCCCCCCTTTTTTTTTTTTAACAGCAGGATTACTCTCTGTTATGTCTTTAGTACTGTCTCATTTATTAAGTGCATACATTGTTTTATGTTGTCTAATTTGGGTTCAAAAGTTTACATCACATGGCATCTTTTCACTCGCAGGTGTAATGACACTGATTTCTTGAGTGGAAGAGCCATCAACCAGGCAATTTTATGAAATCATTCCTCTATTTCTTTCATGGTATTAATATTTGCTCAACATTCACTAATTTTTCAAATGTTTCTGCAGGCAGGGGCATGAAAACAGTTGCAGTGAACACATTTAAAAATGGATGCCAATACACACAGAGAAGAAAGCACTGAATATGTGCCCAGATCTGTTCCTCTGTGATTCATTAGCCAGACTGAAAGATTATGATGTGTTCCATGTAGGGACCACCATATTTTTGCACTGCTCCCAGTGCCCCTTCAGAGGAAAATATAACTCAGAGAGTCTGTGGCCTCTTTCCTGTTGGAGAGACTCTATTTCGATAGATCTGTGTCTAGTATAGAGCACACTTTAATTTGGGGATAGCTGTTCTGTCAAGTGCATAGGAATATTGGAATTAAAGTGGTGCTCAGACAATAACATATTTTGACCGGTGGGAAGGGAGTGAATAGGATCTCTTTTGACTCCAGACTTTTCATTTTTTTCCACTGGCTTCTGAATAGCATGTAAAGAGTGTATTTTATGCCTCATGCAGATCCCCTGCGAGACATGACCAAGTTTGCCCTGTACAATTTAGTATCAACGAGCTATTCTCTATATCGAGCTATGAAGTGCTTAAAATGTTCATTTTTAAATCCAGTGCATTGTCTTTTGAACACATTATGATGCTTTGGCACACAGTGAATAATCCTATATAATGAGAGTTGTCTGACTGGAGTCAGCTTGTTTGCAAAAAATGCTTTTCATCACAGTCTATTCCAGTTCTTATAGTCCTCAGACTTTCTTTATCTTCCCCGTATCTTTAATTTTAGAGCATGTCAGCATGCCTGAAGATGTTCAGTAGATTTAATACTCTTATTAATGTTTGCTGTTTGTACAGAGTTTAGCATGTATTGGAAATCTGAGTCACCTAGTGTGAGAGTTACAATGATTTTAGTTACTTTTTTTTTGTAAGTCTTTGTGTTGGTATTATAAGAAATATGTCATTAAAAGGGACTGGTGGCCAAAAAAAGTTAGGAAGAAGGAAGAAAATCTTGAAGAATCAGTTAATGGACATGATTTTAGTTTAACAAGACTGCATTAGTATTATTCAAGAAAATGGGAAAGGAGACTTTGAACTTCTGTTTCTGTGTTAGTGTAACAAGATAGCTTTCATATAATTCACTAAAGGATTTATAGCCTGCTTGAGCAATAAAAAAATGTATCACAAAGCCCTGGTTCATAAAAATTCTCAATACAAGTAAACCAGAAAGAATTACATTGATCAAAAAGTGAAGCCTTACCAAGGTTGGCAATGTGAATAGCTGCTTCCTTAATGAGCAATGAAGGGACTGATAAGTTACCATAATCCAACTTTCTTGTTGTAACCTAACTTTGGTTATAATGCAAAGTTGATCTCATGCAGAAAAGTTTAAAGCGTACTATTCAGCACGACTCATGACCGCTACCTTTTTTCAGGCATTCTGTTACTTGTCACAGAGCAGTGCAGAGGTTTTCACCTCTTTAGTTAATCCTTTGCCCTGTGCCTGGATGATCTTAATTCAAGGGCTGGTTCTGCTCTCAAATCTACAGTGAGGCTCTATGAGGGGTATAAGAAATAAATATCCAATTTTTACTAAATAGTAGGCTATCTAATAGCTTATTTTTACTACAGTTTCTCTGACTGAGGTTAATGATTTTAGAATAAGGAAAGGAAAAGAGGACACTAGTGGATATCCAATTACAGATCTCATTTTAGTGTAGAGTTCAGATGAAGGGAGAAAATACTGAGAGGCAATTTGGAAGCCTATAACATAATGTAGTAAAATTCCTGAGAGCTGGAACATCACAAAAGCACATCATCTCCTTGTGTTAGACTTTTGGGGTGCAAGCAGTGCTATGTGTAATGAAATTGGTTACCTTATCAATGAGCTGGCTTATGGAATATACATTATACAAAAACATTTTTCATTTTATTTTATTCCTAAATGATACTGTGATCCCAAACTGTCCCTAAATTTTTTTGCAATAAGAAGCATAGAATCATAGAATATCTCAAGTTGGAAGAGACCCATAAGTGTCATCAAGTCCAAACATCTGCTCTTCGCAGGACTACCTAAAACTAAACCATATGACTAAGAGCATCATCCAGATGCTTCTTGAACTCCGGCAGTCTTGGTGCCATGACCGCTTCCCTGGGGAGCCTGTTCCAGTGACTGACCACTCTCTCAGTGAAGAACCTTTTCCTAATGTCCAAACTGAACTTTGCCTGACACAGCTTCGTTCCATTTCCTCATGTCCTATCGCTGGTCACCAGAGAGGAAGGAGATCAGCACGTCCCCCTCTGCTGCCCACCTTGAGGAAGTTGTAGACTATGATGAGGTGACCCTTCAGCATTCTCGCCACCAGGCTGAACGAACCAAGTGACCTCAGCTGCTCCTCGTAAGTCTTGCCCTTGAGTCCTTTCACCATCTTTGTTGGTGTCCTCTAGACACGCTCTAATAGTTTGATCTCCTTCTTATACTGAGGCACCCCAAACTGCACACAGTACTCGAGGTGGGGCCACACCAGTGCAATGCGGAGTGGGACAATCACCTCCCTCGACCGGCTAGCTATGCTATGCTTGATGCACCCCAGGACACAGTTGGCCCTTTTGGCTGCCAGGGCACGCTGTTGACTTATATTCAACTTACCATCAACACAGACCCCCAGATATTTTTCTGTGGGGCTGTTTTCCAGACTCTCATCACCCAATTTGTACATATAACCAGGATTGCCTCATCCCAGGTGGAGAATCTGGCACTTGCTCTTGTTAAATTTCATACAGTTGGTGATTGCCCAGCTCTCTAGTCTATCCAGACCTCACTGTAAGACCACAGCTCCTCCTAATTGAGTATCATCAGCAAACTTATTTACTGTACATGCGATTTCTGCATCCAGATCATTTATAAAAACATTGAAGAGAACTGGCCCTAAAATTGAGCCCTGGGAAACCCTACTGTTGAATGCCTGCCAGCCTGATGTAACCCCATTTACTTAACTCTTTGAACCCCACCCATCAGCCAATTACTCACCCAAAGTATTATGGACTTTTCTAGCTGTGTGCTGGACATTTCATCCAGAACAATGGTGTGAAAGACAGTATCAAAAACTTTGCTAAAATCCCAAACTCCACATCTACTGGCTTCCCTTGGTCAACTAAATGGGTGACTGTGTTCTAAAAGGAATTTAATTTAGTTAAGCAGGACTTTCCCCTCATGAACTCATGCTGGCTATGACCAATGACTGTTGTCTCTCAAGTGTTTTTCAAGAACTTCCAAAATAACCTTCTCCATAATTTTACCAGGCACTGCAGTGAGACTGACAGGCCTGTAATTACCAAGGTCTTCCTTATTATTGTTCTTGAAAACTGGGACAACATTTGCCACCTTCCAGTCAACTGGGACGTCTCCAGACTCCCAAGACAGTTGAAAAATAATGGTGAGGGGTCCCATGATGACATTGGCCAGCTCTTGCAGTACCCTGGGATGAATCCCATGAGGCCCCATAGATTTATACGCATCCAGCTAGAGCAGCAGGTCTCGAACAAGTTCACAGTCAGCTGGGAATTTATCAATTATCCCCCCAGTCATGGTCTTCCAACACAGGGCTCCAGGAGTCCCAGGGCCCATCACTAGTGTTGAAGACAGAGGCGAAGAAGGCATTAAACATCTCTGCTTTGTCTACGCCCCTATTTGTGAGGTAACTGACCTCATCAAGTAACAGACCAATGTTACCTCTGATCTTCCTTTTGCTCTTAACATATTTTAAAAAAAGCTCTTTTTGCTGTCCTTCGCAGAGCTGGCCAGCTTGAACTCTAATTGAGCTTTGGCCACACAAATTTTCTCCCTACACTGGCAAAAGCTATTGGAAAACCTTTGATAGACTTGATGAATGACATCTTTCTTATCAAAGATTGAGGTTTATTTTTTTATGCAGCACAACTGCCTGGTATAAATCTGAATCTAATACTTCAATTAACTACTTTCTTGTAAAGTACATTAAAAGAATCCTCATTTATGTAAAATACTATCTACTGTTTGCTTGCTTAGTCACTGATTGCACAAAATAGACGTATTAAACCAAAATATAAAGAATTCCCATATTAGCCTTACCCTTCCCCTGCCTGCCTCACACCAAAAGAAAGACTTAGTCAAATTGATTTAGCAACTTCAGTCCAGTCATGAGAAGCTACATTAATGAGGTGAAAAACAGGTAAGTCACATAAGTAATTCCTAAAGAAAAGCACCTATTCTTAGTCTTGCAAACAGTTCAACAACTTTCAACAATTATCTTTACTGTAATGCTTTTGTCTAATAATTACATTATAATATATTTTTATGTAATTTTTACAATGATGCTCCAGAAATTATACAGAAGAAATTATTAACTTACCTGTTTTAAAAAATAAACATGTTTTTAAAAGACTAAAACCCACCTTAACATTGTCTGTGGTAACGTGCACTTGAAAAAACCTGGGATTTTCCAAAAGAGGTTTTAACTTTGCTAAAGTACATTTTGCAATGAACAATTGAATATTCTGTCTACATGAAATATATGTCATATTAATTATTTAATTGAGTGGATTTATTTTTTATTTCTCTGGTCTATACACAGACTAACAAAGAGAAGATAATGACATATAATGACATAATAGGTAAGCTAAGTGAATTTGCTGCATTTGTAATTCTGTCAATATAAATTCTAATTAAAGAATTATAACAACATGCTATTGAGTCAAATATGACATAACGTGTTGACAGGCTACTTTATAAGACGATACTTAATGGTTACCTATGGGAATGTGGAAGATTAACAAGGTTGTAGAAACTGGAAAAGGCATTTACACTGCATATTATTAAAAGGAAATACACTTTTAAAAAAGGAATGGGAGAGTCGTCTTATTGGAAGTATATTATTGAAATTTATACTTGGAAGCTCTATATTTAGCTTTAAGCAAGTTATAAGTTAAAATGTTAGGTTATAAGAATATATTTAAAATGTTAAGTTATAAGAATATATTTAGTATAAGAATGTTTTGGTTCACTGTGTTGTGCCTATGATTGCAAAAAACCAAAATAATCAAACTTTTTGATCATTCCTAAGATGACCAGGTGAATGCACAACCACTAACTTTCCTTTGTCAAGAACTATTCACACTCTGGCTATTTTCTTTCAGAGGATGAAGAAGCAGGAATTGCAGGTGAGAAGTAGGAGACACCATAGAGCTTCATTTTTGCAGTTCTTTTGATACCATCTACAATATTTTCCCTGTAGGATTCCTATCAGGTGAGCAAAAAGCTGATTGTAAAGCTGTACAAAAAGAATAGTTATTAAAGGTTTACTGTCAAACTTGAAGAATGAACCGAGTAGAATTCCAAGGGAGTCTGTGATAGCTCTAGTAATGTTCAGCAGTTTTATTAACAGCCTCACTGATGGAATGGCAAGTACACTGATTAAATTTACAGATGACATCAACCTTCTGGAGTCCGTAAGCACATTGAAGTTGAATTCAGAATAATTTTGAGAAAATGGAGAAATGGTCAGAAAAAAAGATTCAATTCTGCAAGGACATTTGCAAGGTGGAAATAATCACTTGCATGAAATGAGGATGGAGAGTAATTGGTTAAGTTATTGAAGAAATTGGGTTATTTTATCTACACAAAAAGGAGAAAGAAAGGAGGTTATATAACAGCCTTCATACACGGAAGGTACCTGCCAAGAGAAGGGTAATAAACTGTTTTCTCCATGTTGTCTGTAGATAGGTTAAGACGTAAGAGACTTGCATTAGATGAAGCGCTAGTTATGTCAGGATTTTTTTTTCTAACTGTAAGAATACTTAAGCATTAGAATACATTTGATAAAGAGGCTATATGGCCTCTATCACTGCAAACATTCTTTTAAGAAAATAGGAATCATACAGACTAGCTGATCTTTTCAGTCTGATGGGGTGAACTATCTGACCTATTAGTGACTCTTTTGGACACACATGTTTTGTGTGATTATACGTATATGTATACACGTACAGTTGAAGCCATATGCTTCATTGGAGCAATGTTTCAGTTCTCTATTTGTTTCTTTAACTAGAAACTAAGTAACATGACTTAATTTTAAACATAAACCTTTTTGAGTGTTGCCAGTTAAAGCTCAGATGTCCACCTGCACTACTGTAACTTAGCAGTTGTCAGCTACACTACATTGAGTGTATGCACGCTCTTAGAGAAAAGGATCTCACTATTCTTATTTCGATTCATTTTCCTCTCTGGATTCACTTATGTTGCTCCAGAATATCTTGTTGGGGGGTTGGGGAGGAAATCAGAATCGTGTCCAGCGTATCTAAACTGCTCATCATCCTCTTAAAACTGGTTAATTAGAAGGACATCCTTAGGGTTGCTGCAGAAGCTCAGACAGTTTGCAGTCTACTGAATACATAAAGGGAGAAAGAGACAGAGTGATGTATCATACAGAGATGTACGTTATATAAAGTCTTTTGGTTGGAATCTTTTGATACTTACCCCTAGCACCTATGGAGCAAATGGTTGTGCTTAGAAAGTGCAGCCAATGAAAAGGAATCCCGTTTGTTAACGTGTGCAAGTGTGATCCCTCCCATTGCTCAGAAAATCTTGGCAGTTAAAAATGATAATTCATATAAATAGACTGTCTAGTAAACGTGACTAGATTCTATTTTTCATCCTTTTATCCTAGTAAGCTTGTGACACATAATTTCTTTGCAATAAATAGTAGATGACACACATGCACAAATTTCAGTTGCTAGTGTACATGCATTCAGGAATATAACATGAAGTTATATATGTATGCAATATGATGCTACACTGATAAGATACATCAATAGATATATCCATACTTGATATCCATATCTGTCACTGATTCACTTTGGCCCTCTAAAAGGAACTCAGAGGACAGGAGAAAATATGTATTTTAGCTTACCTTAGTGCCTGTATGGAAAGCAGGGTTTGGCAGCTCAGCACAAACACAGCAGTTGAAAGCAGCTGCAAAATATTCTCAGAGGATATTTGAAGCTGTATGGAAGTATTCATAGGGAATGGATCGGCTAGCAGATGACCTAATCTCAACACTAAAATAGAACAAAGTAGGCAGAAGGGGCTGAGACAAGACAAATGTGGGTCTATGTTGGGGGCAGGACACAGTGCCTGTATCTCTTTGGATGTAGACTGTGGATTGATGTTTTACTAGGGATTGGAGAGGTGGCTATTAGCAAGAAGACTGAAATGCTGTTAAAGGTGATATTTCACATAGGGAAAAACCTCATGTGATTTCTGTGATCACTCATAAGTTATCAATAAAGACAGAGTCTAGATATTCTCTATCAGTGTCAGAAGAAACTGTGAAAGTGAATAAATAAAATGGCAAAAAAAACCCCAAACCCAAACAAATAGAATTGTAGTTTTTTCCTCTTGGTAGAAGAGAGTTTTCTGCTTATTAAATAAGGAGTGGTTTAGGATTTGTGTTTGGTTTTCTGAACATAGCTAGCCTGAACTAAGAAATTATCATCTATCTTTTTTTTAGCTGTCAAAATACATCCCCAATGCTTTCTTGTTAGAATATCAAATATAATTTTTGTAGGATGTATAGAAACCTTTTTTGTTTCAATTACTCTTAGTTTTGGTTCAGTTCCTTGAGTGCACCAAAATGTAGGATTCACATCTGCATCTTTATTGATTCTTCCCTTATAAGTTGTGTCTTCCATTTTTTTTTCCTTAACCTGAAGGCAATAATCAAATATCCTACAACTTTTCCCCTTACTAGATAATCTCTATGTGAACTGCCTGCTGCCTGTCGTTAGTGGTTCTTGCTATATCTCATATACTTCTCATGCTTTCCAGCCACCCAGCCAGCAGCTGCAGAATTTAACAGAACTCAAGTAGGCCTCTCTACCTTTCTAACATTCCAGGAAATCAATTTTTTGACACAGCTGACATTGTTTGATAAGCTACATTTTTCTACAAATCACAATCTGGTCATGAAATATAATAACAACTCTGAGCTCAGAAAGTGCCACTTATAAAATGTTTTGGCGAACGCTGTAGTATAAATTGCTTGTGATCAAGAATACTTAAGTGAAATAGCAAATGTATAATCCTTTAGACCACTTCCACATTCTAATGCAGGCTAAGATTTGTAGTTAATAGCAGGAAGTCTGATCCTTGGCTGATGGGCACGGTTAGCAAAAGCCCTAGTTCTCACTATTTCAAGTACCTGAGGGTTATATTTAGGGTGTATTAAATATCCAGCTCATTCTGATCATAGTTATCTTAATGATTTTAAGACACTGTGTTAATTATCCCTCACTAAACATGAATAAGAAGTGTCACGAAAATTATGGTTATGACCTTTGCCATGTCTGCTCTTTTCATGATTTTGTTGAGAATTTTACAAAGACAAAGATTGTATGGAATCCAGGGAAAAAGGAAACCCAGGAGACAATTATTTTACATACTAAGAAACAGAAGGAAATCAGTAGGGTATGAATATGGGTATGGGACAAAGAATAATCACACAGCAAAGAGGCAACAGGAAGGGTAGG
Organism: Pandion haliaetus; assembly: GCA_013401275.1. Classification (NCBI taxonomy): domain Eukaryota; kingdom Metazoa; phylum Chordata; class Aves; order Accipitriformes; family Pandionidae; genus Pandion; species Pandion haliaetus. The sequence goes on along the minus strand of VYZV01028762.1, from coordinate 34,083 downwards.
AACCAGGTCACAGGTATATAAAGAGGAAAGTAAAACTGATTTGGAGTGAGGCTGTAGAGTTTGCTTATTTTGTGCTGGGTATATGATTACACTGGATTAGCCCTATTCTGAGCCAAACAAGCTCAGATTTTATAAGCAGAAGTCTTGGTTCGACAGTAAGAAAAGTCTTTATCTGGCCATTCTACAGAATACTGTCGATGAAAAAAGGCAGGATCAGAACTGGTGACAAGGAAGTAGACCAAAGGGAATTAAACAACCAGAAATTACCAATTTAAAGAACTTGAGAAATGAACCAGAATTAATTAGCATAAACATGTTAAAAAAATTGTATAGAGAATAAGTACAGCTTACCAAATTTAAAAACAAATAATCTGAGTGTTATATTTATGCATTTCATAAGACACAATGCAGAAAAAAATATATTTTCCAGCTAGTAATATTAACAGATAGCAGAAAAATGGAAGGTGGAAAGGGAAATAAAATTCTACCTCCAAATCAGTTAAGAATATATAGGTGACCACATGAAAATTGTTACAGCTCAAAGTGATTCAAAGAATGATGATGCAGAACCATGTGACTCACATTTGGAAATAAAACCTTAAAATTTCAGATTTGAAAGGTTATTCTCTTTAACCTTCGATGGAGTTCCCTTTAAAACTTTTCAATTGTAAATCAGTCACAGGTTTCAAAGGGAAAAAAGTAGTCAGCTACAAATTATGGTAGCAGGGTCAGTATGGTAAACATGGAAATTATAATTCTTTTTAAGATAAGCCAGCTGTCACAGCCTGAGAGCATTAAAGTTTTTAAAGGTAATGTGTATCTACTTACTGTATTTCAGAGTAAAAAGAGCTAATCAATAGTATGTTTAAATTATGTAACAACAGATATTGCTAGTGAAGCAGCAGTCAGCTCTGATATAATAGAGGAAGTTTCTTTGAAATGCACTTAAACCAAGACAATTGACTCTGTATGGGTTTTGCTGCATAAATCTGGAAAACATACAGCTGTAATGGGACAGCCAACTCCTTGCTGTCCTAAATTTGCCTTCAGTGTTTCTCAAATACTTGTTCAGTCTCCCCTTAAACTTCCATACGCTTCTTTTATTCACAGCAATTTTTTGGCAAGGAGTACTACAGATCTGCTTGCTACGCTGTGGAGAATCAGCTGCTTTTGATTATTCTGAATCTGGCTTCTAGGAGCTTCAAAAGAAGGTCACAAGCTTGAGCAATGGAACAGAGACTGAACAGCTGAACAGCTCCTCCGTGCCCATTACACTACTCAGATTTGTAGGCTTTTACTATATCCCTTCTAGATGATCTCCTTTCAGTTCTTTATACAGCCTGTTTGGTCTGTTTCAGAAACTCCTAATGAGAGAGATTTTCTGTTTACTATCAAAGTTCAGTATTACAGAAGACAAAAAGGAAAAATCCCCAAATAACAACCTATTTATGGTGATGTTATAAAGAAGTCCAACAATATACCATGCTTTGTATCTGTCATTTTCACATTTGAAAAGCATTAAAAGAAAAGCTAGAAAAAAACACAATTAATTATATCTAATGTTTTAAAATGTAAGCTGAAATCAGATGGACTGCTGACATACAAAGAGTCTATTGTACAAGATAAATGCAGTTAGGATTGGCTCCTGAATTTTACATTTTAAGCCAATTTGAGCAAAAATCAACAAGGACAATAGATAACCTAGCAGGCAAATGACTCTGGTACTAGTTTTTAACTCGAAATGAATTTGCCTAGCTAATTCATAAGCCCTGTGAAGAATGTTGGCTTACGACAGCATCATAATACATGGGAAATGGCAGCACTAATGGATACCAAAATGATAAAGATAGCATTCTGTGGAGGTGAATACTTCAGAAGAAAACTTTAAAATCCTGTAATTAAGAAAGAGTGTGAGGTATGGCAATATGCTCAATTTTACATTGGAAGGTACTAGACAAAGCACAGGCATTGATTAACATAAATCCTGACTAACAGTTTGATCTATGGATAATAATGATTTGTATTACACATTTACATTTTACATTGTTTCTATCACTGCATCTCGTAATTAATAGTAATTCTCTCATTGGGGTATTAAAAAGAATAGTAAGTGGGAGGACAATTTGATTTCTGTGTTGAGAAAAAAAAAAAAACCTTAAAGACCTACTCTTCTACAAACCTTATCTTTAAGGATCACTTTAGCTGCTGGCAATAGGTCTATTGCTGTAAATAGATGTAAAGTAAAAATGCAATCAGACTAACTCTTCATTTAGAGAAATGGTAGATGGTAAATATTTTAAAATAGAATAATTGTTGAGGGAAAACACTGTGTGCAAATGATGTAGGCAGTGGAATGTAAGGTCTCAGTTCTGTAAAAACATGTATTCATCAATACATGGGACAATGCACAATTTTAGCATTAGGTTTATGCAGAACTGTTGGCAGCATCAGGGTCTAAGCATATGTTTCATATTTCCCCAGCATTCATCACTTGCTGCTTTAGATCTTAGAAGAGAGACAATGGGAATAATTTCTGCTTTGCAAACATAAAATTCATGCTTTCTGACAAGATCATGTGTGTGCTCTGGTCTTTGGAGCACTAGCTTTCATATCAGTCTGTATTACGACCCCATAAATATGAGTAAAATAGTGAACATATAGCAGGTAAGAAAAATACACTGAGGGAAAGTGAGAATTTCCTGGGCTATTTCACATAATCGTAGAATGGTTTGGGTTGGAAGGGACCTTTAAAGGTCATCTAGTCCAACCCCCTGCCATAAGCAGGAACGTCTTCAACTTGATCAGGTTGCTCAGAGCCCCATCCAGAATATTTCCAGGGATGGGGCATCCACAACTTCTCTGGGCAACCTGGACCAGTGTTTCACCACCCCTGTTGTAAAAAATGTCTTCCCTGTATCTAGTCTGAACCTACCCTCTTTTAGTTTAAAACCATTACCCCTTGTCCTGTTGCAACAGGTCCTGCTAAAAAGTTTGTCCCCATCTTTCTTAAAAGACCCTTTAGATACTGAAAGGCTGCTATAAGGTCTCCCTGGAGCCTTCTTTTCTCCAGGCTGAACAACCCCAACTCTCTCAGCATGTCTTCCCAGGAGAGGTGTTCCAGCCCTCTGATCATCTTTGTGTCCCTCCTCTGGACTCGCTCCAACAGGTCCATGTCCTTCTTATGCTGGGGGCCCCAGAGCCGAACGCAGTACTGCAGGTGGGGTCTCATCAGAGCGGAGTAGAGGGGCAGAATCCCCTCCTTCGACCTGCTGGTCACACTTCCTTTGATGCAGCCCAGGATACGTTTGGCTTTCTGGGCTGCAAGCACGCATTACCAGGTCATGTTGAGCTTTTCACCCACCAGTACCCCCAAGTCCTTCTCCTGTATTGGTACTGGTGTCGCATCACAAAGTTGGAGTGACTCAGGTTCATGGATTTCCTTTGTCAGAATTAAGGT
>VYZV01028762.1:355-13798 GCA_013401275.1 Pandion haliaetus | reverse complement strand
GGGGGGGGGATCAATGGACTGTATCATATTCTATATCTCTTAAATGCCATTTAGAAACTTATATATTTATATGTGGATAGTTTATTTAATAAGTAGTGCTGAGTCACTGTTAGCTGTGATATACTCTACCTTCCTCCCTGTATGGAGACCTTCTTTTATGCAGCCATAAAACAAGCCTTAAAAAAATTTCTTAAGGTATTACTTTGATTGAACTCAAATGCTCAACTCTAAATATTGGTATTCTAAAACAAACTTGGGATGCTTTTCAAATATTTTTGCACTTAATCGCCGCAAATCTGAAATGACCAAACTAATAGTGAGTACGCCTCTTCTGAATTTTCTCCTTCTGGCCTGGAGCATCATTTGCCTGTCCACAGCAAACCTGCCCAAGGTTAGTGCATAAGAGCCGCAGCAGCACGTGTAAACATTGCATGCTGGCATTACACCGGCTCCTGGCTAAAGGGATAGCTCTTCTAGATATGCTTAGCTACAAAGCTTTTATAAAGGAGACATTTCTGAATAGCATGTGTTTCCTCCATGAAATTAGTTTTCAGGTCGTCTAGCATCCCTGATAGAATCTCATTCATGAACTGAAGTAAAAGAGTATTATTTTGCTACAGCAAAATGTTTCAAAACAACCAATGTTTATATTTGTGGAAAAACCAGAGTGAAGTGCAACAACAGCTCCAAGGATTTATATGCAGAATAACAAAAAAAAGCTGTGAATATAAATCTGACACTATAATATGTAAGTACAATAATAATTCAAAATAAACACTTACCTTCACATCATTCTATAGAGACCAGATATTTAAGGAGCAAGCTACCATTATACTTACTTAAACGCTTTTGTAAAGTGATTAAATGCTTTTGAGTATGAGGGAAGTTTGAAGAGTTTAAAAGCTCACCGAGCCCTCTGACAAATGTGTGCTGCCAAATGACAATGAATCACAACCAGCCACAGGTCCGGAGTTAAAATGTTCATGGAGAGACAGACTTATTCAACAAACTGATGATTTTAATCCATACTGCTTGCTTCGGGAGAGGAGTTTTCAGTGAAAGGCTCCTTATTATCTCAGAATAACATGTCTGCTGGGCTGCTGTACGCATATCCATTTTCCACTCTCTGTGTCGTCTTTTTAGAAAATTAAAAAATAACTCCATTTTGTTATGAGGCGGAATGAAAACAAACTTCAAAATTAGTCAAGAAATAACAGGTTTGTTTTCCAGATAGCCTTAGGAATCAATACATTGTAAGCCATATTATGTGTCTTAACATCAAGTGGAAAGTGTATAGGCTAGAGAAAGAACTGGAAAACTTGTGCCAGAGCCTCCTCTGGTTTTATTACTGCTTAATTAAATTCCCTTAAATTTAAACTGTTTCTTAAATGCATAAGCACAAGTGAAAAGAGAATCAGGACCTCCTGTTCCAAAGGTTGGAGAATCTATAATTACTCCATAAAACTTTTTATATTTTTCGGTGTCTGGAATATGTTGGATGTCTTTTGGCAAATTTTGGATTTAATGAGTCTTTCACCTATTTATAGCAGAAAATTATGTAAAGCAGAAATAGTAGCTGTCTAGGCATCAGGACATTGACACCCTCTTCAAATTCTTTTATTTAATGAAACAGTGTTGATACAGGACAACACTAGAGTAAACTTACACTATCCTCCATAGGTAACATTTGTCCACCAAGCAGAGAGCAAAACACATCAGTGGGCCACCAAACCTGATAGGCAATATTAATTAAAATACTAAAAAAACATTTTGGTGGTATTTCTTGAAAAGGTCTAAGCCTACAGGTAGATAGCAAGAGATCACGAGACTTTGGCAGTAGAAAATATATCACAGGTAGGTATACGTGGATAGAATAATTTTTTTTTCTTTTTTTTTTTTTTATGTTAATGGGTGGCAAAGTCTCTAGTGCAAAGTTCAATGTGTGGTTGCCATTTGATAGTGGGGACGATTGACAAATAGTGAAATTAGTCCAGCAGCAATGACTCTGGTCTTTGGAACAGTATAGCCCCGTTGATGTGCCTACACTAATATGCCCTTGTCTAAACACAGTGTTGCATGAATGTGGCTGAAGTATCTCAAATCTGAGTGGGCACCAAAGTGATTAAATTTTGTGAGGTGCTCAGATAAAACCGTGATGGATCACAGAAGTATCTAAAGGAAATGGGCTTTATGACAGACAAATTTTCTGTCATTCCATCTTTTAGCTGTTGTCTCAGCAAGATTCTTGAGCATCCATTCTTTGCGTATCTAGATAGTCAAGTGTAGTCAACATGATTTTTTCCATGGTTAGACATAGATGTTCTTATATTTCTTTCAGAGCATTGGTCTCTCATGTCTACAACAGTGAGAATGAGGCAACCTTTCCTCAAAGAAAAATATTAGAAAGCATTCATTTGTTAGTGTAAAGCACTCAAATATTATAGTGTCGAAGTCTGTTCCTGTAAGCAGAAAAAAAAATATTGCATATTCTGCACTTACTAATGCAATTTTGACTTTATGCAACTGCAGTTTTTTGGGGTTTTGGCTTTTTTGCTGGTTTGCTTTTAATATATAATTAAAAATGTAGGTGAACACATATGACTATATAATTTGTATCCTCAAATAAATTACTTGCAAGCATCTTGCGATATAGATCAAAACCATACATTTAACATAATATTCCTTTGTATTTAAAGCTGTTATGAAACTTGGTCATTATTTCTTCATCTGTAGAGTAATAGTTCCTAATGTTCTCAAAGTCACATACTAGCATCTGTTAATTGAAACTTAAATTACCCCTGTGGGTTGGATAAAGAATACCTAAGTTTCACTTCACTTGCAGTTGAAGCGTAGCCAAATGTAGGTTAAACGTGGCAGATTTCTTCTGCTCAGCTGAATCAGAGGACATATTATCAAGAATGTATTTGGGGTTATTCTGAACGAGAACGTTCTTAGAACAGATGAGTAATACACTCTGTCTTAGGCAAAACACAGAGGAGTGCCAAGCTTCTCTCTATGCTTATTCCAAAATAAATTAGCTGCAGGGGAACAGTCACCATTAGCACAATGCTGAGGTGTTATATAGGTCAGTACTGATTCTGATCATAACACAGATACATATAATTTTGTCTATCAACACCACTTCCCAGGGTAATACCCAAAGTGCCATTGCTCTGTTTAGCCACTGAACCAGTGTGCGAGCTTGTTTTGACAGGTATAACAAGATAACAGAGGAAATTACTAACCTCTGAGATTTTGTGCTTGTAGGCTGAAATAACAAAGACACTGTTATTTCAGCTCTGGAAAGGAAAGTACTTCAACACATTCTTAGTTTTAAATCAACAGCACTTAACCCCAAATTAAACAGTTGGCTTTGTATGAGCTAGGCTGCAAGGCACAGTGCCCCTTTTTGTAAATATGGAGATACACACTGTGTGATAGAAATTATGTGATTTTTAATTTCCTACTGCATACTCCATGCCCTTGAATAACTCATAATTTCCAAGCTTTTCTGGGAACTTCCTTAGTGTATGATGTGTGTGGAATTGAACAGCTTTTAGCTCTGAATTGGTTTGGTTTGTATTGAGATTATGTGTGTGTGTGTATTTGTATTTCTATTTCTAAAACTACACTTGTGGCTTAAATGGTCTAGTAATGAAAGGGGAGGATAGCAGAAATGAATTCTTATTTTTACCTCTAAGTTCTGATATAGGTTACACACAACCAATTTAAAGGATCAGGTTAGAACTATTTCAGGAGGTTAGCGTCCCTCAGATGGAAATTATTATCCTGGTTAAGATGTGCTCACGGGCATTGCGAATCCAGCACGTTCAGCTGCTTATCATCTTAGCTTCATGAGAGTTAGAGCTAAACTATAAGACTTGTAATGGATGAGGAATGTGCTCGATGAAAATTATCTCTTCTAAGATGAGGGGCCCAGTAACTTCTTTAACTACAAAACCTCAGTCACTTGGCTCTAGCTGGTCACACCCTATTTCTGTGTCCGCCAGCTTCCCTATATGTAGCATGGAGCTGTTTGTCTAGTTCAAAGGATTGCCAGGAGAATTAATTACTTAGTGTCTGAATACCTGAAGATGGCGAGAGCTGCATATAACGTTGTAAATCATGCTTATTGCAATACTTTGACTAGAATTGTTAATTACCATCCTTGGCTTGGACAAGATATTTTTCACCTCTTAATCTGGGAAGTCTCATTTGCAGGCTGGACAGGGCTTTTAACATGATCTCAGTTGCTTTGCTAACTGAAGCAGCATGTATAATAGGACCAGCTTTTCTCAATGTAAACAAAATTCGGTATCCTTGTGTATTATCACTGCCTTTTGCTTCCTGTCTAATAGTCTTAGCATTTAGGATCCAACTCCGTAGGTCAGTGCATAACAGGGGCAGGCAGACTTCCCTTCCTAGGCTGCTAAATAGAGGATGGGGCCAGACTCACGAGCTGGCCGGTAGCTGTTAATAGAATTAGCAGAGGATGGAATATCACTTTGTTGTGTCAGATTTATTCATCGCATCAGCTTGTGCTCCCCTGTTCTTTTGCTTGTGCCTTCCTTAAATAAAGCGTAGAGCTACTTAGTGGGATCACACAGGCTCGACTAACTTTGGAGGATGTGGCAAGATTTCCTTCAGTTAGCCTTTCCTTCTAATGCCATAGCTAGCTGTTCCTTTGCAAAAAGCAGTTCAAAATCTCACCCAGACGCACTTTTGGACAGTTATTTAGTTCTGCCAGGAGATCAGTCACCACAGTTCATTTAGAAATTCTACTATACACCATTGATGGGATCCTTTTAGTCCTTTTCATGGTCGTTGAACATTCAGGTTCTGAGAGAAAGTCAATCCAAGACACTGAATGTCAGCTTTTAGAACTAACACACTGTCCAGCATGAAATGCATATGAACAAGACAAAGGCACCAGCATACATTTTTACAGGGTGCAATTAAGATGCTGAGGGGCTATTTCTTTCAGGATATCTGAGGAAATTAAAGACTCTTCCTTTTCAGGAAGAGATTTGCATTTTGTTGGAGTGAAACAGTGTCTTAACTGCATAGGCAATATTTTAAAGATCTCTTACTTTCAGTTACTATTGATTGAGTCACCAGAATTGATAGGAGAAAGGGAACTATTTTTTATTATTTATTATTACTTTCTGCTTCTATACAGCCACTATCTACCAGTTTGAAATAGTATGTGTGTTGCTAAGAAGCCATTAAATCTCGTAATAGCAGAAATCTTTAATGTGTGGACTTCTTTTCTATTGCCATTCTAACATGATTTTTACTACCAAATTCAATCCTGAAATACCTGAAATAATCTTTTGCATTGGAAGCATTTCAGATTTTTTGCATTAATATTATATTTTAATTGACTCTTTATACTAACAAATACAATTTCTGAAAGCTGACTTTTTTTCAGGTATAGTTATCATTTAACAGTATTTAAACGTGATTGAGAACATGGAGGCATTCAGTAGGGGCTCACATTTAGGGGGGACTTTAGACATTGATCAGAAACAGAAACAAACTGTAAACATGCTGATCAAGTATGTGTCAGTTAAAGGATGAATAAAACTCAAAATATTTCTTTTTAAAAGTGATGTGATATAGAATTAAGGTGGATTACAGGCATTTTTTATTATGAAAAAGCAATTTTCAGAGCAAGAATCAAACTCATTCAAAGTAATGCAGTTTATTTCCATGTAAATAATATGACAGAAGCTTTATATTAATAGATGTCAGTATGCAATTCTTTGGTTTAGAAGCTAATTAGAAAGGATTTTACATTATGAGACACATTTTCAAAGCACTCTTAAAATTGCTACATAACGTCCTCCGTATAATTTCTATCTCATTTTTCTTTTTTGTTCATCTTCCTTACATTTTCTGTTCATTTGGTCATTTTCTTCATTCTGTTCTGATAGGACCTTGCTTTCAATAATATTTTTCTCCTTTCCTTTTTTCACCTCATTATTACTTATCCTTTATATTGCAGCAGTTCCTAGAACAGGGATTCTCAAACACAAAGAGTCATGATCCCACTTAGGGTAATGAGTATAACCATGTAAACAGAAGTGTGGTTGCAAGTCTGGAAATGACCCCAGAAATAAGAGTGGAAATGGGGATTGTAAGCCCTGAAGTGGAGCCAGAAGCAGAGAAGTTTTCAGAACATTAGCCAAAGGGTAAAATAATATGTATCCAACTCCATTCTGCAAAGCGCTGCAGACTCTACAGGGGAATAATTATAAGAACAAGACAGAACTGAGACATGGCAAGAACAAATGGGAAAAAATGTGGAGAGCAAAAATAATAAAATGCGAGAGATTCTTGGCCAGTCAAGTAAATCCCGGGTTTTTTCTATCTCCACTTTCTTCTTGAACTCTTGCTCCTTCTCAAAATTATCACTAAATACTTCAAGATTTCAAATGTTCTTCTCTCTCTGCCCTCCCAGGTTGCACATTTTCTCCATATCTTTGTGAAGAAAAACAAGGTTGGATGGTGTGGGAGGGAGCTTGCCTTTCAAACAGTCCAGTATCCTGCGCCGATACACTGACAGCTATTAAACTGCCTACCCACTTCTCTACTAAGCCATGTTTTCATAGGGCAATACAGGCCATGGCAGGTCAGGCACCATACAGCCCTGCAGTAACAAAACTCCCTTCAAAGAAAGAGAAAAAGCATGCTGACAGATGACACTGCAGCTCTTTTATGGGAAAAGGCAAGATAAGGGACCCTGGAGTTCTATAAGAAATGGCAGCAACTTTGGATCCACCACTGAGTGAAATTTAAGAGGTTAGATAATTTTGCCAGAGTATTTGACAATTTTTTTCTAGCAGGAATGCCATCGAACGTTTCTGATTGTCATCTCCATTTCTTTCACGGCTAGAATTTGCAGCACCACCTGGACACAACACTGAAGAGATTGTTTACATTTCAATGGCTATTTCAAGATAAAGTGTTGCTAATCAGTTCTTTAAGGGAATATCAAAAGACACAGGAGATAAGGTTTAGAGTTTTGATTATAAATTTTTTATCTGTTTTGCATTTGTAATGAACATCTTAAGGAATCTCAGAGATTTATAGCAAAATAAAAGATTTCCAGCAGAGTAGTGCATGTATTTTTATTTTATGTATTATGTATGTGATTTCTCTATTTATCTGCGTTAAATTTTGATCAGGTTAATATTACTGGGATCAGTAAAACTGACACATCTAACAGCAAAATGAGATGAGAGACATAGAAGTGCTTTTCCTTGAAGAAATCTCAGAGTGGTTTGCTCAGGATCTCAAAGCAGCGCTGTTGATTTTTCTCTCTTCAGTTTCACTTGCTTTCCTTCACATTATTTATTTATATAACTCAAGAAAATAAAAGGTTAATTTGGGAGAAATCGGTACAAGCTTTAAAATCAATACTCTGAGATGAAAAACTTAGCAGAAAGCATGTTGGGTAGTTTACTTCCACTTGGTGTGGCTGTCTGGAATGAAATGAATTATTTCCCATTAAATGCGACAGATTTGGGCATAGAAATATACTGAGTCTAAGTGGCTTACTGAAGTGTAAGTCAGTGTGAAAAAATTAATAGACCACCACACAAATTGCGGGGGGGGGGAAGTTTTATGGACTGCAGCTATACTTTCCTTGCACGCCCATCCTTAGTCTATCCCTGCTCATCTATCTTTGAAGCGGACTGTGAACACTGGAAGGAAAAAAGTGTAAACAACGGGGGATGAGGGCAAGGACTACCTTATTGGACTTACTAGGATTTCTTCACACTCCATTTTAGCAAACACAGTTTGAGAGCATTTCAGCCGGGAGCTGGTCCGGTCTGTTAACAAATACCTTGCAAGGCCATGAGAGATTCATTGTTGTGTTCTCATATATGACACAAGGTTTCACCAACTGTAGTGCACACACAGGGTGATGGCTCACCTTTTGGAGTGATGACACGAATACACTAGCATTTCTCTCCATGAAAAGTTCATGAGCAAAATTCCCAGCCGAGCAAAAAGTTACAGTAATCACACATTTACAAACCGAGAGCCACAGTCGTAGTGTCTCAGCACAAACATGGTGTTTCCTCCTTCTATTTCCCTTTTGGTCTGGACATCTAGCACTGCAATTACTGTCTGACTATCTAGTTTTGATTGCTGTGCAATCCATGCCTTATCAACAGGCCACTTCTGAACTCTGGACGTACTACCACTCCCAATATGATGAGCAGAGCTGTGTTTATACGTGTTAGCTGGTATTTTGTTTAAGAGTTATGTGCAGCTACCAAGTACAACTTGTAGGCTTTGCTTGCTATTCCCTAGCCCTGTTTCTTTTTACCATCAACCGCCTGTGGCTGGGGTGGCTCACTGGGCCGGGCAGTCAGGAATTACTGGGTTGGGGTCAAACCATTGGAGCCATCAACAGAAGGAAGGTGGCAGCTCCACACCCCTGAGGATGGCTCCCATTAGCTGCAGGCACTGACCCTTCCCTCCTCACTGGTGCCTGTCCAGCTGGTGAAAGCTCACTGAATATCATGCCATAGTGTGGTGTCATACCTTATTAGATCCTATTTATATTTATGTGTGTTAACCAATACATAATTGCTTTATGCTTTTAGACTGTATATATCCTACTTGCAGAATGTCTTCGTACCGGGCTACAGATGCTCAAGCAAACTGGCTCAGGAGAAGATTGGGAATTATGGGAAGAGAGCATCAGTAAAAACTCAGACATCCAGTGAAACAATAGACAGCTACATATGGTCATCCAAGTAGGTGCATAAGTTCTTACAGTTTTACACTGAAGTTGCTTAGGTTCCAGAAATACTACTCCTACATATAGAAACACCTTGGTCTAGACAATAGAGAGTAATTTGGCTGTATCAATAGTAAGTTCTGCCAGACTTTTTTAAACTAAGCATTTCTTTTTCTTTCTCGAAGGATAAGCAGATATTTTGCCCTGTGGATGAAGTGTAAACCTGTCTTTTCAAAGCAAAGAAATGGAGGTCTCCTTTTTTTACCATGGCCCTAAGTTGTGGCTCTGTGCAAGCCCTGCTCAGCAGTAACGGAAACACCCCGGGGTTATTAAAGCTGTTTCCAGCACAAATCCAAAACACAGCCCCATACCAGCCACTACGGAAAAAATCAACTCTATCTCAGCCCAAACCAACATACCCTATGATCAGGTAAGAAATCTGAGCTCAATTTGTGTCTGTGGATAGGAGCTCAAATCTTTATGTTCCACATCTTCAAATGTCTTATTCTAAGGTGGAAGTCCTATTAAGTCAACTTCAAAATAAAAAAAAAAAATCTGTTCTCCTTTGTATACAATAAAGAAGAATGCATTGGAATGAGGGGTGATGTATATAAGCCTGTCTGCCTTGTCTAATGATTGTTCAGTATGTTCATCTGAGGACTAAGGGGTTCCAGTTCATCACACATTTTTAATATTTTATCAGTGCTTTTATAAGGTAAACCGTATAAGCAAACCATAAAGCCAGCACCAAAAAATAAGCTGTATTTTTGAAATTGGTTTGGATCAATTCCAAAGGAAGTGCAAAGAATGCCGTGGTCCCTCTTCCAGAGTACAGTCAAAGCTGGTAGCTAAAGCACTTTGAGTTACTGATTTCAATCCAATAAGTTGATCTAAAGATAGATATTAAGTCAGCATTTCCTTGAGCTAAAATAGAATGTTACTCTTTAGCTGCTGTGTGGGGAAAAAAAAAAGCATTAATGTCAGCTCCACCTACCATTCTACTTCACCAGCAAATACTGTTTGTTTCTCATTTGAAAGAAATGTCAAAAGCACCTACTTTTAGGAGCTGGCTCTACCCTATGAAACCCAAATGCTGGGAAATGCTCGGACTCTGGAAACTAGTATCTAGAGTTGAAGACTCATCACTGTCTCCTGTTTTTTCTGTTTGCTAATGTAATCAAATTCCAGCCTGGGGTATTTTTTCCAGAATTTTGTGAAAATATTTTTGTGACAGGCAAAAAAGTATCTATATCCACATTCCTCAGGCATCCAACCTTCATTGGAACTTTTCCAGAAAAGTTGTCAAACCCTATTCTGCAGTGGGATCCTGCCCAGTCAGCAACCCATAGGCACTTAAAGGGATGATTGTTGCCCAAGGAGGTGATTTATCAACATCAGCAGTGCTGACTAATTCATTAATTACATCAACATCATGATTAGAAATGAATGAAAATGTCTCACAGTAAATATTTTTAGCTGATTCAGTATTTGATAGTGCCCACATTTTCTTACTTGTGAAGAGTAATTCCAGGCATTACAGATTCCCAATACCATCTTCTCTGTAGTGCTCCTGTGTTTTCCTTATTAATTTTTCTCCCTGATAGCCTAAGTGAACAGCAAATCTTTTCACATCCTGTTATGTTAACATAGTATCTTATCGTTTATACTAGAAATAGTAGAAGATAACGGTGCTTTTTCAATTAATTTTTGGGTGTGATTCATATCAGCTAAATTTAGATGTCTACAGTGCTGACATCTATGTCTGATCCAACCACCTTAGACTCACAGTAAACAGATGAATCACCGGAGGTATTTTACATGTCTGTGGTAATTACGAGATGAAATTACTTGAAAGTACTAATTTCTCTCCACTGGCTACAAATAGAGTCTAAGGTGACTACCCCAAACATAGGAATCTACTTCTGCCTGGACTTCTGCCTTGTTATTTGCATTTCAGATGTCCTCTTAGTCATTTTAATGTCTGCTTTAGATTATACTTACTTTCCTTTTGTTGGCATCAATAAATACTTATATCAATAAAATTAGTATCCATAAACTCAAATGACAATAAACACTAATTATTGACATCAAGAAAATATTAAATTCTGCTATTTAACCATTCTTCGTTGCACATAGAAGTTGTATTGAGAACAGATTTTCTAAACTAATGCACTTATTTATATATTTCATGCACATATGTGAACACAGATGTGCCCTGATGTCCAGCTTATAAACACAGTGTCATACAGGCACTCTAAGTTTGTTAAGAGATCTTGAAAAAATTTGGACTATTAAATCTGAGAATTATAAAATTATTTGGAAAATACAATTATATCTTCCTTGGACTAAAGTATACAGGGCACTATAATCCACATTATCCTCAAATATAAAGAAGTCCTTATGACATGGAATTTATTGGTCCTTAGACTTTATAGATAAATTAGGGCACTCTAAACAGTTATAGTTTTATGTCTTAAATAGTGAATCTTTCTTCATAAAGCAAAGATCACCTGTCCTCTTGGAATTGTTCTAAATGTTTCCCAAAAAACATTGAGGAAAGCTCATCTGGAGCTTGGATGTCACAAGAACCACAATCTAATGTTTGTAGTTCAACAAGGTTAAGTTGCCATTTATCCTCTGCAAAAGCATAAAATAAACAAAAAGACAATTAGTGAAAATCAAAGACCACTTTTATCCAGAGTGTTTGTTTAATTTACAGAACCTAAACATTGTGCAATAAATTTTAGCGTACATGAAAATTAGTGCTGGACATGAACATACACTCTGTCATGTGAACATACCCCAAAAGGATATTTCTCTGTCAGAAAAAGCATTGTCAGAATGCTGCTTGCAAGAAGATTTAGTCAGTAAATCATTAGATAAGAAACACACTTCAATTTGGAAGACTTTTAAAAAGTGTGTGAAACCATAATAAACATCCCATGCCTGATGTTGCTCCTCCTGAAGTGACTAGCAAGTCATCCACGTAGATAAACATCTGTGCATCAGGTTTCTTACTACCAGTGTTATTCCTTTCACCCACCTATGGCCAAAGATGTTACACTCCTTTTCACTAATTCTGCCTCAGTAGGGTATCTTTTACAGAACTAACTCTAACTGCAGTACTCACAAATGGCTGATAGGTTGTATTTTGGACTCAGTTGCAGCATTCTCTCTCTCTGCCACTTCTTATATCCAATTTGTTTTTAAAGTAAAACAAGCATAGAAGTAGGGAAGTATATGCATATGAACTTAGAATACTTCTAATGGCTTTTCTTCAGACAGGAAAATTTGGGTCCTGTATCACGTGACTTAGCTGTATGAGAGCTGGGAAAGCATTCTTAACTCCATCAAAAGCGCTACATAAATATGTGGAAAGCCCACAGAAGTCGAAATTGAATGCCCTCTTCACATCTACATTAATGCAAGGTTGGGACAATGATTTGCAATATGAGAAAGAAACCAAGGAAATGAGGGTGGCTAAAGGAAGCAGGAAGATGTGAAAATCCATGTATAAACTGCCCCATTATGAGCAGCTAACGTCAAAGTCCATTTGAGATCTACAGGAATGGGAATAGCCTTGCTCAAATGTCCTGAAAGACCGAGTCCAGAAATTAAATAACTGGAGTTCAGTCTCAACTCAGCTTTCTCAGCAATATTTTCTTAGCCTACTCCCTGGGACAGTCTTCTAGCCGTCTGGTAAAGGTTTCACTGAAGGAGCATTACCTAATCCTCCTTAAAGAGTAAGCCAAACTTTTGTTTCAAAAAGACGTGATTATGGACACAGGGTCAAAAGCAATTGAGCTTAACTAGAGTAACAAGTTGTCATCTAGAATCTGCACGATGGTAACTGCCCATGTTAGTACCCTATATTCACTCTAAAGTGACTTGCTAAATCACTTAATCCCCTTTAACTAAAAAAGAGAATATGGAGAGGGTTGTGAGTTGTAAGACACATGATCAATTTAGGGCTACACAGTGTTCCTAAATCCTAGACTCTCTTCTCATTTTCCCAATGGCTATTTCTAGTCTTCTCCAGTAGACTATTACAAATACCATTCTCAGATGCTGAGTAATACCCTTTAAGTTATTATACAAAAAACCAGACAAACAAACAAAACCACTTCCTAGTTTCTACCATTTTCTTTGCTGTTATGTTCACCCTTACACTGCCCTTTTGGGTGCTATGGGTGACTCTTTAGTATTCCTGAAAAACAATGGATGTAGGGTGTTTACTATGAGCAGTCAACAGCTTGAGGTTTTGGCCAGGAGGTTTATGATGTTCATGGGGGGAGTTTCTTCCTCCCCTGTCTTGGGGTCCACTTGTGTTTCTCTTTATACATTTCCCCATGACAGCTTGCTTCCTTTTTACTGGTTCCTGGCTGAATGCCATGTGGAAGATGATCTGATTTCTGAAGTTTTGTATTCTAGGTGTATCCCAAATTACCCCAACCTAAGAAGTTAGACACCTACTTCTTGAGCATATCTGAAGGGGATCAAGAAAGTAGGGAATTGGCATTTTATTATCTTATGTTACCTTTATGTATGTCTAGTCAGCATAATGATTGCTCTGAGAACAGTACGAATCACAGTATTATGATTGTGATAGTTTAACAATTAGGTTGAAGTGAAGACAATGAAATACAGCTATTTATAACAACAAACTGTTTAGTGCCTTTAGTCAG
>VYZV01028761.1:70511-87729 GCA_013401275.1 Pandion haliaetus | reverse complement strand
GTTCAAGGGCAAAATAGACAACGTCATGGAACCAAAATTTTCTAAGCCCACAGAAACTATATCCAGCTGAAGGTCTTGAATAATATGTGGTAAGAGGGGGAAGACAGTCAGGTAATATATTACATGTATTTATCTCCTTATACTCTCTCCTGAGCATCCACCTCTGGCTGTTGTAGAAAACAGAACACTGGGCTAGACCGAGCTTTGCTCTGACCCAACACAGTCTCTCTTATGCCTTCTCTCCAAATATAAGAACTAGGGGACTGGATTCAAGAGGAGAAAGAGGTAGTGCTTCTTCATGCAATACACCGTTAGCTGCAGAACTACATGCTGCAAGAAGCTGTGGTTGTTAAAAGTTTAGACATATGTTAAAAGTTACATATTTATGGAAGAAAAAAAAATCTATCAAGAAAATACTAAGCCAGAGAGAGCACACCGAGATGACCTGTGCATTGGGAAGGCCCTGTGTTGCAAATTGGTGAACGGCAAGAGGCTATACCAGTGAGATATCACTTCACGCTTGTCCTGTTCTAGTAGCCTTCACTGGTCATCCTCTCTCTACTGGCCACTAAAGGATACAGGATAATGAACTTTATCAGTTGTCCCAGCACATCTGCTCTAGCATACCCATGTACTTATATCCAATAAAAGACACCAAAAATGAAATTTAACTGTGAGAAAACATTCTAAGGTGCTTCAGACTGATTAACGCCTGATGCGATGTTGAAGGTAACTGCATCCCTTTGCTGTGGCACAAACGGGACACCACCTCTGACAGAGCACAACAGAATGGGTTGCTGACTCAGCACTTCAGTGTGATAACTCAGAAAGCTCAACTTTCAAAACCCTAGAATGACAAAATCCAATACAAGAAACTAAGGAGGTATTTACTATCAAACAATAGTTGACATAATTTGGCAAAATAGTGATCTTCACCAACAACAAAACAGTAAGTTTGCATACAGTTTTCACATACAAACTAATAATCATTATCTGTTTCCTCAGTCATCAAGATAAAACACATGACAGGGTGGGGCGAGGGGGTCATATTCTTTGATTTTGGTAGAAAAATAATCAGAAAGCGGCTCAAATAACTCCCCTTGCAAGACCCCAACATGCATTTTGCTTGGCTAAGGAAAAGGGAATGAAGAGTGCTTCTGGAAAATCATAGTCGCTTTACAATAGTTTCTGGCAGCAAACGGAAAACTGTCAGTCCAAATTTAAAGGTATGACAGAGGGTTGTCCAAGTTATAGGTTAGCAAGTCTGTGCAAACAGAAAAGTCTTTAATTTCTTCTTTTTGCTTTTGCTGCTACGTCTCTCACTCCTTGATATGAAAGTTATGCTCTTTCTTTCAGTCTACACACACGATTCCCATTGCCCTGCCCTGCCCTGCTGAATTTAGCATGCTGTATGAGTACAGAGCCAATTCTGTACAGGCGCTCAGGACAACCATGGTGCAACAGTGAAGATTTATCTTGTACAACTGCTCCACAGGAGAAGGCAGGACCAAGTATGAAGCCAATCTAGAAAGCTTGCCAGTTAAAGGCATGCAGAAAGCTTGGTAAAGACAAGCTGGCAGTGCCTCAACGATCTGTCATCACAGAAACAAAGCTGTTTTAACTTTTGCCAGAAAAAGCTAATGAATGGGAACTTACTGCCAATGCAGGATGTCTGAAACCACATACTGAACAGGTCAATCAGCTAGTATTTTCATGGAATCAGTTATCACTGTTATGGTCTGACTTTCCTTTCCTGATTTCTCATGACAATGAAGGAAAAATCTTTTTCACAATACAGAGTTTAATTAAAGCCTCCTTCTTTATACATTTTTACTTTGGGGACAGAAGGCTATTATACAGAAACTAGCATTAAATCAACAAAACGAGCAACTGCATTTCTTCTTAACCCTTTTAAAGAAGTAGCTGTCAAAGCTAAAGGCAGAACTGGTCCGGTCTTGTCATACTGCAACCAGTTCTGGTGAGAGGCCCAAGAACAGAAAACTAAAAGCTAATCTTCTGCATGAGAGAGATGCTTGTAACAGTATCTGACCCAATCAACTGCACTACGTTTCAAAAAACATGACTCATTTATAATGCCCTAATCAATGCCTCTTTCCCCATCCTTTTTGTTCTTTAATTAGCAACACAAATGTGCTTGACTGAGGGCATGAATTCGATTAAATCATCTCCAGTATTTCTCTGTCCCTTTCTGACTACTCAGTATCCACTCACACTGTAATGGAGAAATATGTGTGCATTTCACAGCGTACATTTTTCAGTACCACCACACAGAATAACACTCAGTCCCTTGCCTAAGTCTAGTGAAAATACACCAAGCGGAAAAAACAGTCAGTGCTTTTCAGTAAAGAGTAACAAGTGATTCTCAGTTTTTTCTCACTCCCTCTCTACACATGACCAAGACATCAAGGAGCTCTTGTTCACCTATCCACTTTGCCCTTACCCATCCTCCTTTGCCTGCCCAACCTCCCCTCTTTGCTAGTTGTGAATATCAGTGGCATTCTCCTTCCTTCCAGAAGGCATGGGCCACACCAAATTTGTGAGGCATTTGCCGAGCCCTTTTCTCAGTGCCACAGCATGTGCCCATATGATGAAGGGATGAGCTAAGAGACTTTGTTAACAGCAGGACCACAAAGCTACAAGTAAATGCCTGATTTTGCAATTCTACTATCCAAAATAAACATATTTTATGAGATCCTGCAGGGTCAAGAGTGAATGCACTGCCAACTCGCACACACATACAGTGAGATTTCACAAAAAAATAAGGGGTTTTTTTCTAAGAATCCGTTCTGTTGGGAAAGCAGCCTTTTCCATTAATGGACTGAATCTTGTGTTTTGTGATATTTAAATGAATTACTGTTTTGACATGCTACATTTGGCCAGAAAGTCAAATCCCAGAACAGTGAATCTCACCACTGTACTTTGGCGGGCCCAAGACAATGAAACCCAGCTGAAGAAATGTGATCGCAATGTCATATGCTATCTGATTTATTAAATGTGACCCAGATCTAGTTTGTGTCTGGGAAAAAGAGAAATCTCATTCAAATGGCATGACTGCTTTTTCTTTTACAATACCAGATCTGTTAAAGGAAGCAGAAGGACAGAATTGATCCCAGAAAAGAAAAGGTTTTGGAGAAGCTACTCCAGTGTGTTAAGTACAATATTTTGTATCAAGTCACAGCATCTCTGACTCAAAGCTGCAGGAAAAAAGGCAACAGCACAGTGACCTAAATGAAGATGGTAATCTGGCATTGGTTCCCGAACACCAGTTATTTCAGAGCACATTTGCATGTTCATACAACAAACCAGGAACTTAAACCATGGTGTTATACACCTCCAAGATGCCCTCTAACCACCGAGTCAACTACCAGCTATTCTGGGTGGAAGACTTCTGCTCAGTCTTCACCAGACATGCTGGTTTGGATGTGAAATTTTCCTGCTGGCAAAAACGTAATTGGAACGAATGTGCTTCCAAAAAAGGCATTCATTTCAACAAATCAGCGTCTTCCAGCAAGAAACAATTTGCTGAAAAGTTTTTGATCGGCTCGCCTGACAAATTAGTTGACTTAATATCAGGGAGTATTATTTCTCAACAACCACTAAAGTTAAGTAGTCTTAACTCTTCTGGAGGCCCGCTTTGTTACATTCCACATACACACACACACTGAAACCACAAATGTGTGAATGCAGTCCTGCTGAGATGTTCATTCCTATCTTGGCCTGCAGGTTTGAGTCTAAATTATCCTCTGAAACTTTTGAACTTTGCTGTAAACTTCATTTGCACTTCTGGGAATTAATAAACACGGGTCATGATTTATGGCACTGTGGGTTTTGCAGACTGGTGCTAATTGAATGAGGTGTATCTCTAGCTGCTGTTCACTGCTGATAGGCTGCTGTAAAGGTTTCTGTGAAGGTCTTTTATCAAAAACCGTATTTACCAACCATCACCATGCTTTTTTGTTTCCCAGATGCATAAGAACACTGAAGTGAAGGTCAGGTTGGAAGGAACTTGTGATGGAATCTGACCTGGCATAAAACTTCCAAGATGATTAAAAGCAGGCTAAGTTCAGTTTTCCCAAGTACGACTAGAAGGAGTCTAGTAGGAACTTTGCCTGGTTTTGCAATACACTCAGCAATTACGAGTTTATCTATACACTTCCAGTAAAATGAGTCTCATGGTCAGAGACTAATATTTCTGCTTTATCTGTAGCTTTTCAAAGGTCTTCTCTTTCACCTGTGTGGTTCTAAGCCACTATCATGGACAGGACAGCAGGGAAGAGAGACCCATTAGTGGCCATATCAAATCAGATCCAACACTGTCTTCTTCTCATTATGATATTTCTCATAGGGTTAAGGAAAATCTTGGAGGCAGAATTTCTTCAGAACATAATCTCTGTTACGGCGGAAGAGCAAGCTGCTGAATAGGCTATTTATGTTTTGCTAGTTCTAAATACAGTATGCACTGATCCCAGCTTAATTTGTTTAAATATAAGTAAAGATGTTTGAATTTATACCACTGAAACACAGTCTTCCGCAGGACAGGCAGAGAGAGGATCACTATACCTCCTTCCACTCTTTGTCATGCCCCCACTTTTGGCTGATGCTAAGCATCTATTACGGTTAGCAGTTTGCAGGATCCTTTGACTCTGTCTTTCACGCTATTTCAGAACAGTGAAAAATTGCTGGAGAACCCGGCTGTAATACTCTTTTAGTTTTAGCTTTTGCACTATTGTTGTATTCTACTTCAATAAAAGGAAAATAACTCTAGTAATTAGCAGTGTAATCTTGTTCTGTACTGATCTGTGCCTTCCCATGGTTTACCACAGGTTCCCAATGAGGCATTCCTGCCTGGTCCACATGCCTTTTTTACTCTGACCTTTGTGCCTGCCAATGTACCACTGCAGTCTTTTGTCTTGCAAATGGACGCTGCAATTCTGCAGGACAGGGCTGCTTTGACATGGCTCTGGCCCATGGAAGTGCCCCAAAACTGTCAATCATTCAGCAGTACTTAAAAGGCCAGGCCATTGGACATAAACAATCACATGAATATGTCCATTCACACAATATTTGGTTTACAGCATTCTTCAATTAGTAAAGTGCCTTGACATTTCAGAAGATTGTTCCTGTTAACATGTTTTATAAAGCTTCCAAAATATACCTTCCTTATAGAAAGCGTATCTTTAGCATTGCGTACCTGAAAGACAGCAAATCCTGTTCCCTCTGCTGCCACTGTAATTGTCATTGGTTGTGCAGGGGCAATCTGAAAGAAAGATGAGTAAAGCAGTATTTTCAAAATACTTTCAGTCAGCAGACTTTACGAAAGTATTCCTCGCTTTTTACAGTACCTCCTTGGTCTGAAGCAGAAAGCGGTTTCGAGTATCAATTGAAAATGTTTCTGGCATTTTCAAAGAAGGTGCTGTCACTGTTACATCCATTTCTGTTTTGCTTGCAGTAGTGAGAGCTGCGAACAGACTTAAGGCTTGCAGAGCCACCACTGTGTCCTGTTGAGAGAAACAAATCCTGTATTAAAGCCTGCGCAGTGAATTACCTGTGTATAGGCCATGTCTTGGGAAGCTCACAGTCCCTGCATTGTGTCATTTGTTGATTATGCTGGAATCTTCATGTAGCCACCTCCACATCTCCGATGGGATTGCACTGGCATGAAGGATCTCCGCAGAGAAGAAGGACAGCAACAGAGGACAACAAGTTAGCTACTGTGACATGCAATGGAGAATGAGGTGGGAGCCAGCTAAGGAAGTTTTCCTCTTGTGCAAGGTATGTGGAAGACCTGACATGCCAGTAGACAGAGCAGTCAGAATCACACATCACACAGACGGTGAAGACAGAGCCAATGAGGAAAGTAATGATACTGCTACTTTCTAGATTTATTTAGTGACTATGCATTAAATATCCAGTACTGCACAGGAGTTATTCAGGGTGCCTCACCAAAGCAAAAGCTGGAAGTCTGAAAAACTATTAACATTCATTAAAAAAAAAAGCCTGAAGTGAGTTTTTATCAGACCCCCGGCAACAATTTCAAAGGGGATCAGCCCAGTTTTTATACTCTATATTTGATCAAAAGGTTTTGTGCAATTGTTTAACCACTGCAGAACATGCTTATAAACACATTATCATATATATCTAATACTCTCTTTTGTTTATCTTTGTGTACGACTGCAGGCTTAGTTCTCCAGGTTTTGCACACAAGAGGCAGTTTTTGAACATTTGGTCCAGCACAGTTTAGTGAATGAGGATTTTAACATCCACTATTTTCTGGAGAAATATACAGTAATGAATTATATGGTTCTAATGCTTCTCAGGGATTTTTGCTGTTTGTGTAGTTCTTTTTGCACCTATTTTTAACCAGTGAGAGTGGAGGAATTGGCCTTGCAGGCTCAGCATACAGAAGTGTTTTATTCATTCTTAGGTCACTTCTAGTAACAAAATTCTAACTAGAATTCTAACTAGAAGTTCATTAACTATGACATGGTGACTGTGCCATACCTTAAGGGTGCCTTAAGGCACATGCTGCCTATTCACTCTAAATGATTAGAAAACACTCTCCTTCCTGTGCCACGTCCTTGTGTGAGACAACCTGCTTCACTGGTTACCCGATTACCCAAAATCCAGAAAGATCAGCTGATTAGCAACAGTGCCAAAGTTGCTGGTACACTGAACGCCTATGGCTGGGATCCCAACTCCAGTGCTTAATGTGGTGTGACAGAAGAGGTGCAACTAATGGGCTACAGGAAGATTTAATAGTCTGGAGGCAGACTTTTTCAGTAGGAGGCCAATATTTACCCTGAAAGAATGCCTTCGATTAATCCTTTGCAGAAGACAGTGACAAAGCATCTGAATGACTCTGCCCTTACTCAGACTACTCATATAAAATCACAGAATCATAAAACAGCCCAGGTTGGACGGGACCTTGAAAGATCATCTGGTCCAACCTTTCGTGGGAAAGGGAGCCTAGCTGTGTTTATCTAACACCCTGTCCGATTGCATCTTGAAAACCTCCAGTGTATGTCAGTTTCTGATGAAGATCTACAGCTTGGAAACCCAAAAATTTACACAACTTCTTTCACATTGAAGTGAATGAAACTACAGTGACCTATCCCATCTATATATCTGATCTATCTTATAGACCTAAGGAGCTACAAGGTCTTGTTAAAGAATCTGATTTTAATCATCTGAAAGCAGAAATATGCCTACCCTTACCTAAGCTGTGGAAACCAAGGAATACCTTGAAGAGCCTTTTCCAAGTCCTTACAACTACATTTCTCACATTTACATTTCTCGCCCTAAATTCAGAGAGAGTTCAAGATGTCTGCTATTGCTGAAGGTGACTTCAGAGCTCTTCCAAACCCTAGGCTCAAGTGACTCTCAGAAACACAGGTGAAAACCAAGAGGGCAAAGAACCACCTACAGAGAAGATAAACGTTCCCCTTGGCATGCTCTAAAGCAGAAGGCATACCCAAGGCTTTTCACCTGGAAACATTCACAGCTGAAGCACAAGGTTCAATGCTGCGTCCAATACACAACCTGAAAAGTTAGGGAATATGGTCTCAGGTCAGACTTCCAGGCTGCTCTTGCCCAGCAACACAGGTTTTGCAGAATTTGCTACTCTTCCCTACCATTTAAACCTACATTCATATATATGCTATGTTTTGTATGAATTGTATTCCTGTATATATGAAATACATACATTTTATGCCCAAACATTAAAAGCATTATAAAGCAAAATATACTGTCTGCAAATTCATAGTAAACTATACCACATATATAAATTGCAGTGAGTTATCATAGCCTAACTTACAAAACATCACATGTGCAACTGATTACTTTCCTCCTTATTGTTTAACAATATATTAAGTTTCTAATGTAATAAACTCATGGAAGGAAACACTCCAAAAATTTTTTTAAAGCAATCTTAGAAGTTAACAAAAAGTATGGGGTCATTTCCACAAATTAAAAAAGGCACCTAGAGAGACATTGGAGTAAGTTTGAAATCAAAATAGTTTAGACTATGGAAGAACAAAAGGATTAAATTCATTTCTTAACTTTACCCTCAGGGGTAAATGGTACACTGCTGGATTTGCAAACTTTCAAGTAAAAATGGTTTCTGGAGAATAGAGAAAAGCTTGTTCAACTCATTTAGTGCTTCAATCAGCCTCTTCAAATAATAAGCAAGAATTAACACATGAGGAGAATACTAGAACCCCAGGGGAACCAGCCAGGTTCTTAAATTGCATTTTATTTAGTAGAACTAATATCTCCCAGGTTAATACCAACAAACGTTTGAAAATAATGAAGGATAGCCTGTACAGCTTGGTACCAAGCAGTATGATGAAATGTGACATTTTACTGTGACCAGCATTTGTAGTTAATTTAAAAGCTAGTTTCAACTAATGCAATCCAAAGTACTACATAAATTTTCTGGATGCCAGCACAGCTTACAAGATGTGGTTTCAATAACATGGAAACCTCCTGGAGATAATGAAGATCTTCCAAATTTCATGGCCCATCAAAAATCTACACAATAATGAGGAAAAAGTACATTATTAAGTTAAGACCAACTGCCAACAGAGGCACTAGGTTAGGCTGTTTCTCTAAAACCTACTCCCCTTTTTTGTCTCAGTTACTAGCCTTTCAGGAGTTCGAGGACCCACACATGGAAAGCATAGGAAGAGGTTTCTCTCCTTGGAAAGAAAGTAAGCACAGATATCTATCATACTTGCTTGGAAAATATGATTAATTATTTTTCCATGGGCATCACTTCTTCTTCTTAATTTAAGATCTTTTGTTATTAACATTTTATATAATCAAGGTGACCCTCTAATTCTGTTTTTTATTATACTTGCCAAAATACTAATACTGGTAGTCCAGGTTTAAGATGCCAATATCGCACAGAATGCAAGCTTGCACATAACCAAGGCTGTTACAGCAAAACAAAAATCAGTAATTATTATGTAAAAAAACCAAATGGTCCCCCCCCTTTTTTTTTTTAAAGATACAGTACTCATTTAGAAAGTATAACAAAGCCCCTTGAGACAAGGTATTACCTGAGTAGATGAAAATCCCCCAAGGTGACTTCTTTGCTGACTTAACCATTTCATAATAGGGATCCCCTCTACGAATCTGTCTTGATGAAAGTGCGAGAGCAGAGCATATGCTGCAAGTTCAATATCGATGGACCGTGGTTGCCATGAATCAGAAATTTCAGAAGCAGGTGTTACCCAGAAACGAAAATCTCCTGCAAAAGAACCAATAGTAATGTCAGAACCAAGTCTTTGGACTTCTGGGAAAGACTTAAGAGAAATCTCTTAATTAATGCTTACAACATATGGGATCTAGCAAGGTTCTGGAAAATTGCGTTAATGTTTAGGCACGTATCCCATAAAGGAGTGACTGAAGTGCTTCCTCAGCAGTGGCTGAATCTATATACCAAAAAAGCTGGAGTGCAAATAGTCACTTCCATTGATTTCAGTGAACTTTACATAGATCCTTTTGTTGTCAGCCCAAAGTGCTCACATAAGGGAGCCCTTGTGAAAAGGCCACCTCGTTGCTGGGGTGACCCTTTCTCTTCAGGACTAGAGAGGGCACCTCAAGAAGCACAGCTGCTCGCTAGGCTCATTCTTGAGTGAAGCCTTCCAAAAAAGTGACTTCCACCCTTCCCAAAAGTGACTGTCCTAAAGACCTAACTCAGTGAACACAAAGGGACACCCAAGAGGCTCCATTTCTAGGCTACAACATTAATTCCTTCAGGTTTTTCAAGAGGACAGTTACTATTTTGAGCCAAACCCTTCCATTTCTTATACTCCGTATAGCCTGTTCTTCCCCCAAAATGGAACAAAATTCAGTCTTGCTGAACTCTGAAGAGAATAAACATAGTGAGATGATGGGTCCCTATAGAAAATGCAACAGACCTCTGTATTGTCTTACAGAGAGTCCAATCCTTCAACTCTTCTTTCCGATAGTGATTTTAACTAATTGCACCCCAAAACCCTCCTGATCTATCCAAACCACTTTGGAATAGCTAACCTCATCCCTCTCTCTAACCAGGCTGATCCTACAAGTGCACACAGTAAGATGGGAAAACTGACAAGTAAGGTTCTTCAACAGCATCATGGAACACAGTAATTGAGACTGAAAGGCCTAGCTTTGCTGTGAATTGTCATTCATTTATGGACACTTTTTGTTATGGCTGTCTTGGAAGTTCTTAGTTTATTCTCTGTATCATCCTCAAAACAGATTTGAATTCAGAAGAAGGATTCTCTTCATCTCTAATTCTATATGCAGCTGTAGATACATGATAGGTATTTTTAAATTTGACAAAAATCCATCTATACAAATGTATAAGATAGTTGTGCAATACCTTGGTGTTCTGCTCTCTCATTCAGTATATTCAGTGCTTCCTTTGCTTTTGCACTTTTTGCCCAGGACAATGCATATGTCACAAGTGCCAAAGTGTAATTATCCGAAATGCCTTCTTCTAACTTATCTTCTAGAAAGTTTGTAGCACTCTTGATGACATAAGCATGCTGGAAATGAAGATCATATCGAAGAATGTAGAGTGTATAAAATATATATTGAAATATTATAATTTTTTTTTTAAATTGTACAGAAACATTGCTATCGCCAAACAACAACCAAGAAATCTCTTTAAGAGTCACAAGCATGAAACTCAAAGGCAAGCCTTTTGATCTGGCACTGTCTTTTATGAACATGAGTAATCTCAATGAAATCAATTGGAATGACTTAACATCTCTAAGGCTAGTTCCCTCCATAAATTTCTTTGCAAGTTCTTGGACTAAAGCCATGACGATATTCTTGCTAAAAGAAACTGCCTTTAGATCTTGCAAAGGCACATAAAATTGAAGGGCCTAACAGCACAACTTTGTATTGTCTCGGGTAGATAAGGGAAATTTAACAAAATCAGGTTAAATTTAGTCTCTGTTCAGATGTCCCTCTATTTCCTTAAACTACCAAGTGTTTAGCAGGTACTATGACAATTTATGAAGTGTCCCAGTAACTATCAATTCTATTTATGAACGCCAATACCTGTTTATCTGGTAACCCTAGGAGGGATGACATGATGTAAGCTGTGAGAGTGATTGGGTTATTGGTGCCTCCTTGAAGATCACTGTGTAACACTTTCCCAGGCTCATGAAATTCTCCATTTAATTTCTGATGCCGGACAATCCATTTAGCTGTATCCATGAGTACATCTTGGTCAATATCTATGAATGGACGAGCTTGAAGGAAACATCTTAATACAAAAGCGGATAACCTTGGGAAAAGGTTAATAAAATATGACAAAATTAGCAATGTATTACAACTTCTGTTTAAGATGATGTAAGAATACTGTGATGCATAAGGTGTTCTACACACACCTCCCAAGCACAGAAGAAAATACATGCCTCATCCAGACAAGCAAGCAGACTAAGCTTAATCCACCAAAAAATAAAGCTATGTCCTTGTTCCTAAAAATAACTCCTTTTGCAGCTGTTTTGTTTCAAAACCAAATACAGCGCAGACTCCAAGTCTGCCAGCACATGTATATCTTTATTCAAACATTGCTCTCCTGTCTTCTGCTGCTAGGCTAAAGTGGCAAAAATCATAGTTTACAAAGTAATGCAGTTATGAGTGTGATGCTAATTATCACGATTATCCCTGTAATGATATCATTGAAACAACCTTGTTGTTTTATTAGTAATAATCCCAAGTTCTGCTTTGACTCCCTTCTTTGCCAAACGTGCATTCATGTAACCTGTCACTGCACTATTTAAGTACAGGAGTTGCCAGTACAGATAAATTATCTTCATTTTCCAATCCATCAATACTGAGTCTAAGGCAAATCCTGCTGATGCCAATGAAAGATGCTCACTGACTCCAGAAGGAGTGACTCAGTCAGTGGCACAGTAACCGGGATGGTTCTATTTGAAGTTAGCCACATGTACTGAAATACATAAGTATATTTAAACTAAGTGAACATGGGTTAGCTGAACAAAGTGCTGGACCTTGTCTCAACATGTTATCTGTCTAGCTTCTGCTACAATGCTCACTATGCTTCTCAGGGTGAAATTCAGCACTGAAAAGGCTTTTTCAGCTGTATTTACAGTCTCAAAAAAGGGAGGTGTGAGTGAGGTAAGTAGGGCAAATTTTTACCACCAGTAACTCTGTTCACCCCCTAGGAAATGCCTCAGTCAGTCTTCAGCTTCCAGTATGGAGAGAACTGAAAATCTGTTTGAAGCAATGATGATCACAGAGCCCTAAATGGTTTCAGTCAACTGCAAGAATAAGCCATTTAATTATTATTCTTCATTCCTTTGAGGAAAGCAACAGAAAAACTTTCAGACCAAGCTATTCCCCCAGCTAAAATAATTCATCATCCATCTTTTGCAAAATTAAAAAGCCTTGCCCTAATAATGGCTTTGACGGCATGTTATCCAGCAGAATGACCTAGAGTTGGCCTAAACACCTAATGGAAACCAGGCAGAAGGCTAATGTAGCTGGAAATTTTTACCAGTTTCACAAAAAATTTTTAGTCGCAGGGAAAATATCTAAAATACTCAAATTCCACAGTGAATCTGGCAGAACTACTTACCATGTGCTCCCAGAGGGATCTTCATTTCCAAAGGCACTAAAAGAGCCATCATCCCTCTGGAAAAGCAGCTCTCTCTGGTAGCCTGAAGTGGAAAAGAAGACATAGGTATCGAACACTTTCCTCTCATGCGAGTTCCAGCACAAACTGTCTGCTGATGTGAAGCGAACCTTTCTAAGGCTGAAAAGGGAAGAACTTGAGCTCGTATTTCATAAAAAATCTCGCAAATATGTAGGAAAACACAAAACCGCGCAGAAGATGATGAGAAAGTGGGCAGCAGTAACACGAAAGATCCATCTACAAAAGCAGAATCAGAAGCTCCTGCTGTCACTCATCTGCCACCCAAACATGACAGTACGGTGCAGAGACACACGCTCCCGCACAATTCGGTGGCTCCAGGAGCACAACAGCGACTGCAGAGCAGAGTAGCAGCTATAATTCAGTGTTTCATTGCTTTGGGGAGCTGGAGTTGTGCACCTACAGAAACGCTCTATCTTTCCAGCAGAAGGAAGGACAAGCAAAAATGAAGTCTTTTCCAACTGGAAGAGCAAGGGTACAGCAAAGCCACAAATGCTGCTGAAAAACAGACCTTTTCAGCAGCTTGCTTTTCCCAAATCAAAGGACTAGCTATCAGAAAAAGTGTGCTGGAAGAGGTTGTTCTGAAACAAGTGAAAAATTTCAAAAGACCTGAAGATCCTGAAATCCTGAGAAGGATCCATTTAGAAGGTACCTGAAGATTTTTCAGTACCCAGAACAAGTGCAGCTTTCTCCTGACTGCTGAACATCTATAATAAAAGGGCCCCAAGGGCTAAGGACCACCAGCAGCATCCTTACTCAACAGCTGACTTCAGTGCAGAACCAATGTTCATTAATGTTAGAAATTAAGAGCTTCCTATGACATGCTACTCACTGTAGTTGCTGGTATCTAAAGCATTCCTTCCCTTACATTTTGCTGGCCATTTGTGTATCCAGAACAATAATCATATCTATTTACAGCATTTCACAGGACATCTTTTCTTCTTTCCCCCCACATTGCCTTCTTCCTTAGCTTTACTATTTTGGCTATTATAATTAGGAAAGTATATTCATTAATCCAACACCTGACAGATACAGACACAATACTGAATCAGCCAGGCAGAAGGAAAACCCTCAGGCAACCATCATTAAGTCTTACACGAATGAATTTAGAAGTATGTCCCATGAGGTCCACCCAACTACAACCTTTTCCCCTGCAAAGTGTTCCTTGCTTTCACTGATAAAGGATTAATCACCCGCTTA
This sequence comes from Pandion haliaetus, assembly GCA_013401275.1. Lineage (NCBI taxonomy): Eukaryota > Metazoa > Chordata > Aves > Accipitriformes > Pandionidae > Pandion > Pandion haliaetus. The sequence goes on along the minus strand of VYZV01028761.1, from coordinate 73,829 downwards.
CATACTATCCTGAATACAGATACATAGTGAGTGAACCACAGCCTTAATTACTGAGGAACAAATGGCCTAGTCCCTCAAATCTAAGTTACAGTGTAAGTTGAAATCCCAGTCAGGGGCTTTCTATAATAGAAGAGATACAAAGATGTGAATCTGAACTGCTACAGTATACCAGCACACCTTCCCATATAAACTCTTGTCCCAGTAGCATCAGGTTTAGTTTTTGCCTCTTTAGAAGAGTTTGAAATTACCAATTTCCACTTAAATATAGGGGTTTTGTAATGTATTTAGCACAACAACAGTGGTTAATTACATGATTAAAACTGGTGAATCTTTCCCATACAGACAAATCGGTCACCTCAGTTAATGACCTTGAGGAGTCAAGCACTCTTGAGTGGGAGGAAAAAAAGAAGGAATGAGTGGCATTTCTCACCAAGGAAAGCAAAAGTCACTGTCAAAGTTTAAGCCTCAAAATAATGTGCTATGAGGAACACAAATATATGTATATATACAAAAAGATTGCTTCCTCTTCAAAAGTATCTGACTGAAGACCTGAAAACTAAGGTCTTTTGCTTTTTTGCAGAACAGGCAATATACAGCATATATAAGTATTATAATCACCACTCTGCTGGTAGTGTAAAAGCACTGAACTAAGACCAACAGCCTGCTAAACAAAGACCGCTGAGCAGTCCTTACACAGGAATAAATTTATCTCAGAATTTGGTAAGATTGGGAGGGATCAGAAAGATCAGCAGAACCAGAGGGAGGATGGAGCGATCACTCAGCTATTTCCTACAGTCTGCTTGCTTTCTTCTCAACGCCAACCCCGCTGCAGTCACGCAACAGTCTCCAAACACGAGCGTATCTAATGCGGGGAAGCCTGCAGAAATGCTGGAACAGGAGACCTGGGGACTGTGAACCACCGTGTTTGTTCCAACGGACACTCAATCAGACATGAAAAACGATACTTCAAATGTCAACACATGCAAGTGGAAAGGCAAGGAAAAGAAGGATTCCATTACGAAGATGTACGCTAGTACTCCCAGAGGACTGGATGGAACCCAAGAGATGCAGAAGGCTTGCTGAGCAAGTCTGAAAGAGGAGTGCATCAGGATGGAAAGGACTTCAGAAATATGTGAAGGACTAAAGGGTCTTACATTTTGAACAGCTTGGAAATACTGCTCAGACTCGTTGCTTGCTTTGGGTCTAGCACCAAAGTTTTCTGATCAACCAGGATTTTTTTTATTTCTAAAGAAGTGATTTCAAGATGGGATCTGTCATTCCCACAATTGAAGGAATTTTTTTAAAAGGCAACTTTTCTTTTGCTTTGCCTTTGTTCTAGGTAAATAAAAACTGCTAAAAGAAAGATCATATAGCAGCCTCTGCTAGCTATATGATCTTTTCTTCTCACAAGCATTTAGCCTTAAAATTAATTACACTTACTTCAGACTATGAGGTCACTTTTTCAAATATTTAGTGACTTCTGACATGTGAAATTGTTTTAAATTAAACTTCATGACAATCTTTTCAAAAACTGAGCTTATGAAAGTCGCATCTCAAACTACAAATTTCAACTTTAAGATTACATTTTTAAAAAATCAGTGCAACAATTGAAAACAATTGTTAAAATAAAGCAAAAAAACAGAATCTTTTTTAGATTGTGGTTCTTTTCCATTTTAAGGTTACAAATATTTCAGCATACAGACTGTTTTGGCTACTACGGTGTTAAAAACATGCACCTAAATTCAAAGCCCCAAGAACAAGTTAAGTAACACAATGCTTTGTATATAAGTGACATTTAATCCTATAATTTTTACTTGTTTTGAAATAACTTTAATAAATCTGTTACTGGACAACTTCAGAAAATTATGGTAGCAAAACTCGGGCTTCAAAGAGTGGTAGATTGCTTACAAACTTCAGAGTATCTGTTTACATAACACATCTCCTCCCCCCACACCTTACTTTTCAACTAAACCATGTAGTAGGAAGGGTTTAAAAAAAAATCATTTAACTGCTTTTGACAGAAAATTTCTTGATGAAAGGAAAATTTATTTTGAGCTGTGTCTTTTCCAAGGGAAATGTCAACAACTTAAAAAAAAAACCCCGAAGACTTACAGAGAATAAACAAAATTTGAAAATGTCATCATGGTGCCTTAGTAGGGGTGTAGCTCACATGAGGATGGCCTCATCCTCTCTGAGAACCAGGCTCTCAGCGTGCAGACTGACACGTGGTAAGTGTGGTACATTACACTTCGACACTGGCTGATCCAAAAGGCATAAAGAAGCATAGTGCAACTGTGTTCTCCACACTTTGTGAATGCCCTGGAGTATTTCCTGATTAAAATATACAAAAATTTCCAACTAAAATTTTCCAGCTTTTGATTTCCAGCAGAGTTCACTTCTGACCAAATCTAAAATTTGGGTGGGCAAAAGCCAGCCACCAGAGCAAATGCCACTCCTTGAGCTCTACAAGGACATGGCAGGATGGGGATGGTGTCACTGAAGACAGACACACACGTGGGGTGAATATGGTTCACTCTGCCCACTGTCTAATTTTCAACCTCTGTGCCTCAAGCAGAGGTCAGAAATGTTTGCTCACACATGGTTTTAGCAAAGGAGAAATAACAACCACCTAGGAAATCCATATGAATTGCCTTCTGAATTTTCATCTGAAAAACAAGTAACTATATAAAAAAACGTTTTTTCTGAGCAAACTTGCTCTTGTAAACAAAATTGTTTGCTCTCTAATTCTGTCAGCCCAAAAGAAAGAAGAAAAGAAAGAGAAGATGGGATTTTCTTCCAGTTCTCATGACACCAACAGGGCAGTATTTCAAATACAAAATGCAGAGTCACAGATATCTTTTTACTAGTATGAGTTCTTAAAAATCTAACATCTTTCTTTCAAGCATACAGACCTTTTCTCATAAATGACACAGCTTTTGATTTGATATCCTCTCTCAGCTGCCTGGTTTTAGTCAGGTATTGCAAAACATAAACATTTGGAGCAAAATTGATCATATTCTGTTCACCGCAGCCATAAGGCATCTTAATCAATGATGACAAACCATTGATAGAAGGCCCAAGTAAATCACCTGAAAGATAAAATTTAGTGAAAATAAATTAAAGCTTATTGCAAATAAATGCATACCTCACACATAAAGGGTGGTATCGTCTAAACTGGGAGAAAATGTGATACATTAGGAATGTTTGTACTGAACACACCACTAACCAGGCAGGACAGATACTTCATCTTCTGATCAACTTTGTGCCCACTGACCCATCTCCCCACAGCCACTTCCAGCTACAGAGTAATTTCAAACA
>VYZV01028761.1:20528-70488 GCA_013401275.1 Pandion haliaetus | reverse complement strand
ATTTGAAACTTCCTGTACTTCTTCTCTCACCCAGTTATCAAAGCCTAGGTGTCACAAGAAACAACAATCAGTCAGGTTTTTAGGTTTTATTCTGCAGACAAGCAGAATTAAAAGAGGATACTAGCAAACTTTGCAGGACCTTCCTTATTAAAATCCAACTCCCTCTCTAACTCTGAAAATGGATAGTCAATACCATAATATCATAAATTCAACAAATCAAAGGAATAACACCCTCCATAAGGTATTCTTATGCTCAGTCTAATGCATGATAGTAAATTATTTTGAATTAATTATTTAACCCATTAATGTAGCAATTAAATAAAAATTAATGCAGTTCCCCAAAAACATATAAAGCAATAGCCATACTGGGCAAAATCTTGTAAGGGTCCTTCAGCAGGGGCTCTGAGAGAAGCTCTGGCAAATCCTGCTAGGATAGCTCAGGTTATTACACACCAGCCTCCCTGCTCTACTTGACAGAGTTTACTACTTCCAGTTACTACTGGCAACTGCTCTGTTCTTTAAAAACCACCTATGCCTGCAGTGCAGAAGACAGCAGCAGCTGGATACTGAGTTCAACAAAAGCCCAGCAGGCAAAAAACTATTTAAAAAAATATATATAGCTGACCAATAAATGATAAAGATGGAAACAGAATAAGATAATCCTTACCAACAGCGGTGACCTGCACTCTTTCACTGCCACTTACAACATCAGAAGGAAAAGTGAAATCCAAAGTTTTTGACACTGCTTGTGGTTTATTCCCAGCCAAATCCAAAAGGACTGTCTGAGAATATGTCTGTTCCAATCCTTCAGCCTATCAAAATATAAGACAGGATATTTGTAATCTCCAACAGTTTGTTGCTTTTAGGACAGGAGTTGTGTGCTTACTGTACTGAGGGATCTAAAACAGTCAGGTATTTTGTGCTGCTTGCTAACACATCAAGAACCTGAGCTATTGGCCCGTCCAAACTGACACAGAAATGTTTTTCTTATGAAGACCTACCTCTGCTATTTGCGCTTGAGACCACGGGTCAGTTACAAAAATACACCCGCAAAGTCAAGAGAGCATCTCTGATTCCAGTGAGCTCCATGCCAAGCACATGCTGAGGCTGGAGGTGGTACCTTCTGTGCTGTCTGCAATCTTACAGCCTGACATACAAGGAGGACTTAAAGTGAAGTTAGGTACATGGCCATAAAGGTTTCATTTCCTCAGGCATGCAAAATCCCTTGAGAAAAAAATGTCCTTGAAGCAGAGAAAATAAATGAGTTTCTCTCCTCAGCCTACACCTTAGTCTAACAGGCTTTTATTCTCTTCTGCACAACTGAACTTCAGCAGAAAGGGCACTAAGTGGCTCCACTTGAAAACAGCTCACAACCCTGCAAGACAGTGGTTTTAAGCGGTCTAAGGAGAGGCTGAGAGTGCTGGGACTGTTTTGCCTGGGGAAGAGAAGGCTCAGGAGGATCTCATTAATGTGTATAAATACCTGAAGGGAGGGTGTAAAGAACATGGAGCTAGGCTCTTCTCAATGGTGCCCAATAGCAGAATAGGAGGCAATGCACACAAATTGAAATAAAGGGATTTCCTTTTAAACATAGAAAAATACTTTTTTAACTGTGAGGGTGTTCAGCCACTGGAGTAAGCCAACCAGAGAGGCTATGAAGTCCCTGCCCTCGGGGATATTAAAAACCTGACTGTACATGGTTCTGAGCATCCCGCTGCAGTTCATCTGGCCCTGAGCAGGAAGGCTGGACTACTCCCCTCCAACCTCAACCATTCTCCGATTCCATGATCTTAAGCATTTATTTTAGGATGAGATGTACAAATGTCTACCACCTTCCACTGAAATGGAGCCTAACATGAATCAGACTTAGACATCCAAAGTTAGGCAAGTCTTACCAGTTTCTGGTTTATCAGAAAGTCTGGTGGCTAAATTTCCACCACTAGCAAAATACAGAAATGTTCATATAAAATAGGCTTTGAACTAAAGCCAGATGTATGGCAAAATTGATTGCACTTATCCATAAGACCATTTAGTCTACTCTCCATAGATTATTAAGCTCGCTGTAGCACCAGGGGTTCACTGATGCACAGATAGGTTCCACATTGCTTTCAGAAGCATTTGATACACTAATTGTTGTAGAACAGATCTATGTGTTCATTCCTGAAAGGAGATCTAAAGAATTTTAAAGGATAAATTACTTTAAAAGAAGTGTTTTCTACTTAAAGCCACTTGACCTGAAACCAGCCTTACAGAGCAAGAAGCAGACAAGTAAATGGGTTTGCCTTTTTGCTGCACCCTGTTTATTTTAGAGAACAATTTATTTCAGGAACAAGCCAAGCTGCAGACTGTTTACCTTTACTAAAACTTTCTGGATGGTAGCATCAGAAGCAGCAGATGATATTGCTGTCACTTTGATAGGAATCTCTCCCAGTTGTTTCGGCTTGATTGGGAATTGAACAGTTTTGCCATCTTCACTTGGTACAGATATAGACTGTTGATTTTCTGTAGCATTTATTTCATTGGATGTTAGAATAATTTCAAAAGCATCATTCATATCCAGGATCACAGTAACCTGTAAATACAGTAACATTTGCAACACAAAGTGTTAATTTTTCAAAACTTCTTTCATAAGCTGCCACCTTCTTTGTGTATAGAGAAATAGCTTTACGGTCCGCCCACTGAAGAAAATATTAAAGTTCTCATGAGAGAAAGACATGGTCTCCACCAGCGATGAAAACCCTGCAGTGTCTAGTAACATTCAAGTACAAAGAGACCATTATTTTACCTCAGCTTCTTCTTTCAAATAATTAAAGATGTTCACTTCCAAAATGAACTGCTCTCCTCTGATGACAGAGTATGGAAGGTTCAGGAAAATGAAGAAAGGTTGAAAAGCTTCTAGCTGCAAAATAAAACCATCAGTGAACCACCACAAACAGATACTAGCAAGAAAATAACTATACAACTTGTCTTCTGATCACTTTTAAATTCAGATGACAGAGTATGTTTACTTGTAATCTACAGTTAACAAAATGTATTACTGCAGGGCTGAAGCAGAAGCCAAAGATGCTGCTGGTCATTAGCACCTTTGTGGGAACTGAGCAGCGCATTCAGATGGGAGCTGCTGATGCCTTTGACAGGGTAAGTTCCAACAGAGGCACCTGAACTGGGACTAAGGGTCTATCACCTGGCAAGTTTGGAAGCTGTGATCTGTCCTGGATAACTGTGAACTGTTTTGGGTGCACAAGTAATGGATGATTAAGAATCTGTCAGTTGCCCCATCTCCATGTCAATATAGAAATGCGTGTTGGAATACAAAATAACTCTCTCCCAAATTCTGTAATTCACCAACACCTTAGAATGATGTGTTACTTTGTAAGATTAATCTTGGCATAAGTTCTTTAGTTGTATTTCTAAAAATACATCTTTTCTTAATTAAAAGAAAAATTGTAGAAATATACCAGCAAGCAGTTACTTTTATCTGTGAACAGAGGTTTTTGGATGAAGTCTTGGCTCTAAGAAGTCAGTGGCAAGCTCTCATCAAGCCGAATGGGATCAAAATTTCACTGTTTATGAACAGCTGTACAATAAGAATGGCTGAAACATGATATCCTTTATTATTGAAATATCAACTAAAAATGGTTTTAATTTGATTTTCATTTAAAAAATTCTTCCAAGTGTTTTGACTTTCAGATCCAAAAACTCCTCAGCTTTCTTCCTAGCTAGCAAATATTCCAATGTTTTTCTTCTAAAACTTTGAAAAGTTGTTTGCTAAAGCCTTCACTGTCAAAAACTTCTTTAGATATTAGACATTAGAGAAGTTCTGATGGAGAATTTTTGGTTAGTTCTTAGTTGAGGTTTTCCCTATGTACCTATTTTCCTTGTCTTTTTGGTTTTGCTTTTGGCTAAAACTCTTGCAATACTAAAGTTTTACACTCAGGACTATCCTGGTATATTACAATAAAATACGATAGGGTAAAATTATCAACGCTCTGTGTAGTAGAAGTCAAAAAGAAGACGCAAAGCAATAAATTACATTAAGCACACAGATGTCATTTATTTCCCCATTACAGTTTTCATGCATTTCTTTTATTTGCTTTTCTGTATGGTACTGATTAACATGTTTCAGCCATATGGAACTCTAAGCACAATCTAAACATCCCAACGAGGGTGAAGTACTGAACAGTGCATGTGGGTGATTACAGTTAAATAATAATCTCAACATCTGTTCTACTTCTCAAATTTGAGGATGAGAGGCCAAGCATATATTTTCATACAGTTTGAATCAGAAAACTATTCCTCTTTCTGTCCCATCTCTGCCAAGATGAGTGAAAGAAATGAGAATCATGATTCCATTCTCAAATGAGCCTTAGCTGCAAAATCCAGATCAGGCTCCAAATTCTGTGGTGGAGTTATGATCAGGATGTTCAAAGCACATGTTCTGTGTCTGCTGTAGCAGCCAACTATGAAATCTGGGCCTAGATTTTGGTTTGGATCCCAAAAGTTGCCCCTCCCCAAGAATTGGAGGGCATGAGAACTTAAATGGGTAAATGGCTGTCTCCAAGCTATGCTTGCACTAATCCTGGCATCAAGTTGGAAATCTATGACCCAGTACTGCACAGTTTCAACTTTTCTAACCTTAGGCACTTAAGTGGAGTTGTCTCAGTTAGGAACATAGTTTCTCTAGGATCTTACATAATGAATGGAAGGAGATAACTACCTTTAGAGGATTATTCAACATATATAAAATACTAGCTAAATGAGACTTCAAAAAGTCATTCCTACTTTAAACAGGCTAAATAACTCTCTCTAAGTAGCTGTTTCCATGAATACAGAGTGAGCCAAGGACAACTGCACTTGTACGTTGGGAATCTCAGGTCAGAGATCTAACCTGAGGAATGCTGAATTTAGCTTAAATTACTAAACTCCTTGAACGGTTGGAAGCAGAAAAAGAGCCTCAGGAGACAGGAACTTGGCAGCCAGAAGCATCTCATCCCACTGCCGGCTCTCAGTGTCCCCGCTGCTCCTCAAGCTGTCACCCAAAAAGCAGCACCTATCTTTCGTACAAGACTGGTTTTGACAGATAAACAAAAGCGAGGCCAGAATTTAATCTTTAAGCAATTATCCCATCCTCCCTCCTGGGGTAAGCACTAGCAGAGCAGTGCACTGGCATAATCCTTCCAGCAGACAATGTGCCTCTCCCATCCCAGCCACCCCTTCCCAGTTAGTCTGTGCAAACCTCCCTGCATGCACTATCAACTCATGGAAAGCCCTCTTGGCAGAGCCAAGAAAACATGGAAATGACGTCCTCAGGCAGTCATTTCCCCCTTTCCACAAAGATTCTGAAGTGGGCACAGCCTGAAAGTGCTCTAACAAAACAACTGCTCCAACAGAATGAGGCACCCAAGTATCTGTGTAACGTCTGAGATATTTATATGAGTAGGAAGGGGAGGCAGATACAGTATCACATATGTCTTCAGTGATGATGTTTTCTTTACAGTTTGAATATACACAGCCTCTCAATCACTTTATTAGTATAAGGAGGCAGCTGCTGTTAGAACTAGAATACAGCTTCCAGTAATAACTTACAGTGTTACCAGTGTTTAAAGCAAAACTGTCTAGTGCCATGGTACCTCCACTGGAGCAGTTGTCACTCCAAGCCCGTTGTGTTCAGACATCACAAAAGCACTGGCTACCCAGGATGTGATGGTATCAGGTACAATGACTTCCATTGCGGTGTCTGTGTCAGATCTGATGGCAGAAGGGGAGATCAAGCTCTCAAAAGCATCCATTTACAGACATCAATAAGTGGACACAAACGTTTAAAATGCATCAAAATTTAAGTCCAAAGTCTTGGCAGGAAAAGCTGATGATTATCTGTTTTTCTTTTCCTAATCATTTAGAAATATTTGTGATGGGATCAAAATGATTAAAAAAAATTAAAGTATTTTAAATCACATGAATTTAAGGCAATTACATTGAATCACATTGCATGCAATCAACTTTTACAGATTCTTTAAAACAATCCCAGGTGACGATTACTTCCCGAACTTCTCAGCTGTGATAGAATACAAGATTGTGCTTCATGACACAGGTCAGATTTCACCATCATTTGACAGTTTGAACTGCTTATTGAATTAGGTGCAGACAGGAACAGGTTTCCCGTTTGAACTGCTTACTGAATTAGGTGCAGACAGGAACAGATTTCCCATTCTGGGCTAATCACCATCTTCTCATGTACTGTAGAGAAAAAGACTGGGTCTCCCTATGTGTTATCTCCCGATCTGTAAAAGGAAAAGTGTTTCTTTTGTCTCCAGGATTTTTATCTAGTTTCTATTGAAACTACAAAGCCTTCAGTCAGGCATTGTCCCATTTTGTGCAGTTGTACAACACCTCATTTGGTGGGTCTCCGATCTCGCTTGTGGCCACTAGGTGGTAGTAGAATGTAAATAATACTACATTTTTAAGCAGTGCTCTTCAGCACCAGGGCAGAATGCTAATAAAACCTACAAAAGAACAACGGCAAGTGTAAATCAGTTTCCATTTACTTCTAATCTTATACCTAGTTTTAGTGTCGATCCAAAGCCAGGTCTCTGGAAAATGTGTCCTCACATAGAGATTGCTGAAATCAGGAGGTCCATTTTTAGTCACTGGCATATCATCACCAAAACCATCCTCTATGGGTATCATTCCACCATCTACAAAATAAAAAGTATTGTCCTGCTTACAAATATCTAGGTTTAAGAAAAATCAAATTAAAACAGTTAAGAAAAGTCAAATTAATACAGTGTTTGGAGTATAATCTATGGCTTTGTTACACATGGTAACACTACTCTGTGACATTAGGAATTATTTTTTTTTTTCTGGCTTGTTTTTTTAAGAACAAAAAAAGTTTCACACAAACTTAAATTTCTACATGGCCTCTCTGGAGTGCTTATGGAACTGGTATAATATGGCTATACATGACAAACCACTGCAACATGCATCAGCTGGAACTGCAAATAAAGACTTCGTTCATCCTCAGGCCTTTAAGGGGTAGTGTCACTCAGGACACCATCAAAAAGGAAGTTTTTAAAATACTGTCATATGCATTTTGTATGTCTTGAGTCTTGGAAATGGTAATAGTTTGCAAGGCTGGATGCAGCCTGTATGCAGTACAGCAAGAAGACCTAACAGGGACCCTAACCCATGGACCTCCTTCCCCACTCAGTAAATTAGATTTGGCTACATTTATTTTTATTACTTACAAAGAAAATGTTCCTTATCCTCCTCAAGAATTGCATCAGTTGATACCCAAAGGCCGCATTTCTGGATAAAATTTATACAGTAGATCTCAATACAGGACATTCAGGACATCAACAGTGCTTATCTATTTTCTATTTCTTTTCTTTCTTTTCAAGAAAATAAAGTCATCATAATAAAGCAACCACAGAACTAAAGCAAGTAATATACAGGAACCAACAAAACTGAGATCATCTGAATCTGAATATTGCCTTAATGACTGAAAACTTTTCAAAGGGAAGAAAACATCAAGCATAAAGCAATCTGTATTTATGAAAGTATAAACATTTTTCTTTGCATTCAGAGTATTTACGTATTGATAAATTTCACAATTCAAAGCCATATAAACCATGAAAACAGTACATTGTCTACAGTCCCAAACTTTAAAAGGGCATTTTCTTCTAGCAAGTGATGTGCAAATCACTAAGCAGTAAAAAAATACAGCTTAGAATTTAAAAAAAGTACCTGAAAGACACCAAAAGAACCTCTGACCACGGGGAAATACTGCACTGTGCTGTATAAATTGAGCTCATGGAAGACCTAAGACAAGAAAAACAGTATCATCCAAAGAATGAATGCAAACTCACATTTTTCAGAACTTTTACTGTTGTAGATGCTAATTCGTAGAGCTGTACCTCAAGCAGCAGCTCACTTAGCTCTCACGTCAAAGAGAAAAGAACCTGTGACAGGATGAAGGAGATTAGGCTGCAATGGTTTCATGATTAATGGAAGAGTGACCAAGACTATATAAGCCTAAAATAGGAGTCTACAGCCCACTGATATTCTACGGCACTTAGGCTATGTCATTTGAGCATTTTAGAAATTATGTGTATTGCCAGCTCTTTCAAATTGTTGATGCACCTGAGCTTCTGCAAGTAAAGGAAATTTTAAAAGATTAATAATCTATTCTGCTCTTCAAAAAATAAAATTCTTTCTTTATTTTATATTACTAATTTTAAAGAGCACAAAGCACAAATCATTAAAGAGTTTTTCTGACTTGCCTTTCCTGAAAGAAGAAACTGCCAAGTGTTAACTGAGCAGTTTATCAAATGGAAGACCAATAAATAATTAATCAGAATTCGAAATGCTGGACTGCTCGTGTTGATAAACTACTTGCAGAAGTAAAAAGTATTTGTGTAATTAAGGACTAAAAACCCTGCCCAAAGAACATCACTCATTCAGCATATAAACTTTTCAATAAACATACATCTTTCATACACACAACAATGAAAACCTTTTTTCCCATTTACTTACAGAATCTTCTGTTATGTCACTACTTTCTCCTAGAAGCTTTGTACTTTTATCAACCACTGCAAGTCCAATTACTGATCCTGGTTCTGTTGTACTGATTTTAAGGGATACTGTCTCAGATGGCTTGACCTTATCCTTGCTCCAAGAGATTTTAATCTAGAAAAAAGTAAAAAACAGCACTGGTTTAAATTATACAGTGATATTTACAGCCACTAACAACTCCGAGGAAGCATTTTCTTAGCTTAATTGCCTATAATTAAGACTCTGGAGTTGCTTTTCCTAGGACTTTTGGGAAAATACTAAAGCATTCATTTTGCTCTCTTCCTCTCCTAGCTCCTCAGTTCCTTGGACTGGTGGGAAGTCTTAGTATACAAGCAGCACTCTCTTGAGCCACAAGGATACACCAGTTTCTACAGCTGAGGGCAGTAAAAGAAACGCATTCACTGTTTGTCAATGCAAACACAGCTTGTATCGTATTTAGGGAAAGATTATTTTGGGAAAAAAATTCAGCCCTCAAAGATTACAACTAAATGCTCCACAGTGAGATCAACACAGGAAAGGGATATAAGTAATAGGTGCGTGGGCAAGGAAGAAGGAAATAAATAGGCGAACAGAGCATCAGTATGCCTTCCCTGGGGTACTGAAGAGAGGAAGGGTAATCTGCTGTAAGGTATTTCTAATGCATCCCATTTCTACTGCATCAGATGACAATGCAGAATGTCTGTTTAAAAGGAACAATTTTACTCTTTTCCCTCATCAAAACACCACTACTACAAAGTCTTGAGGTGGAATTCAGCGCCACACTTAAGTTGCCTACATTTAGCTGTCCACATTTCAATTCAGTGTTTAAGCTCCCATCACACACAGAGCCAAAAGAAATAATGGAGACTAGGTAGCAGTTTGGCTCACCATGAAGCATAAATCCAAGTGGTGGTGAAGAAAACAGTCCTACAGGCTCCACTGACTGTACTGGCTGCAGGTAGGATTCAGTTACATAAACACTGGCACTCGGTGCCATTTGAGACATTCAGAGGAATCCAAGACATGTCCAGTGGTGCTGCCAGACAGGACACATAACTCATCCTTCTGCAGCAGGCATTGCAGTCCAGGAAGAATAACTTAAAACCACTTTTAGGGCAACTGATTCTCTGTAAACTGAGTTTAGATACCTAACTCACATACAGATATGAGATTCAGTCAACTGAAGGCACCTTGAACCGCTTGAGATGTCCCACAGCATGCTATCTGACCCTCAGCTCCCATTCCAGAAAGGGGCAGGTCTCCCATAGGACCTTTGAAACATCCACCCATCCCGTGATGACATCTTGAATCCCTTGTGGCCTCTTGGAAGAGACTAGATGTCTGTGCTTAAGCAACTGAATCTTGACCCTACATGTAAATACATGTATTTAGACATCTGACTCTACAGCCACATCATACCCTTCCTCTGACAAATCTGTGTAATGTTATCTTCCAAGCATATTCAGTATGAAAATCACAGCAAACACACCAATGTTGCCAACACAGATGGGATTAGCACCATGTGCTTCACTGTCAATGAGCGTCAGACTGATTCATGCAGAAAAATGGGTTCTGGGTATACTGTGGCACTGCAGCTCTGTATATTTGATTTTACTAACTCATTTACAGAAATCAAATGCTTGGCAAGGCTACAAATTACAGAGAAAACAGCCTTCCACAGTACTGAATTAATTTCAGTGGCTAGCATTGAAATGGTGAAAAGGAGAGAGCTTGAAATTTTGAAGCCTCTGAGATCAGTTCTTTCCTTATCTTACATTTTTTCACTACCCAGTGAAATATAGCAAATACAGTAAGGCTGATATTAAATTCTTATAATTTATCATCTCAATTTTTCATCCTCTCTGTATATACACTAGGATCGTGTTTTTCATCCATAACCTACATTTAATCAAACTGCTATTTTCAAGATCAGGCCTTACCTCATTGCTACAAGATACAATCCAAACTTATTTGTGGACACTGCAACAGTGGAAAGATTTCAATTTGGTTTTAGAAGGCTGAACCAAACTTACACCTTCCTCATTAGAAATATCTTCCTATATCTACCCTAAAACTCCAAAGTTTCAACTAAATTATCTTATTTGGGTTTTATTTATTTAGCTTCTTCACACGCTGGTACATAATAACCATAATCAACAAACATGTGCCTGTAGCTCTCTCACCATCCTGGACACACCACATACAATGTGATCACTGCCTGGCTAGAACAAGGTCTTCATAAATGTTTACAGTTCCACACTTAGAACACTTATGAGTACCTTTCCACTATATTGGCCAGAGCAATCTTTGGCTCACTAATTGACCAAACTATTAAAAACACAAGGAGATGCTGTGTGTCTGTTCATGTGGAAAACATATGGCTATTAGATATTTCTTTCAGATATGCAGTAGCTGGACCCTAACTGCACTAGTATTATCAAAAGTCTTTCCAAGGACTTACACAAACCTCAGATTAGATCCTCAGTGAGGAAGTTTTTACATTTACAATGCTATGATATAAAATACTGCTTACCACACAACAGACAGACAAAAAAATGGTCTCAGACTCAAATTCAACATAGTTACCTTGTTATCCAAAACAGGCTGAATGGGGACAGTGAAAGCATCATTTACAACCACGCCAAGCTCATCAACATAGAATACAAGTATACATGCTGAAGGAGCCCAGGAATTTTCTGCTGTTAAAGTGAATGTTTTTGCAGCCTTTGTGCCAAAAGCCATAATTTGTTCCTTAGATAACACCTGAAAGGGAAAAATGAAACACTCAATCTATTGGTATCTCAGAATGCCATAAGCTCTGCAATTCCTTCTAAAAATGGCTGTTAAAGGAAGAGACATACAGCTGTAATTTTTTTTTTTTTTACTAAGGGGTTGACCAGTTTTATGAGACTAGGTATGGAACAGGCAGGTAATGTAATATTTAAATATTAGAAATAGATCTTTTTTCCATACTTTAATTCCTGTATCACTATGGACAAGTAAAGAACTACAACGAGTGCACAGCACAACATATGCTGTGAGAACATAAAAATACAACAGTAATATCACTGGGTCATGTGGGTCATCTATAATAGTATTTAAGTTTGGATCAGGAATACAATTTTAAAAGCAACTCTCCCAAACACCCCTACTTACCACACTTTGGTTTGCACCATGGAGAGTGTGAACTGGGGCCCACTAACATGTTCCAGTTAAAAACAGGCATTCATTTTACCAGATCGTACTAGAGCTAGTCTGAAGGTACCTTGAAATACCTGGAGTTCAGGCCCATAGCATCAACTTTTTCAGTCTAAATCTGTTCCTATTGGACCATACCACTTACTAATGAAGACAGAGCCATGAAGAGCAGTTCCCTGCCTTTGACTGCATGGACCTGAATGCTTTCAAATATTCTAGAGAGTGTTTCTATTTTAGAAAATACACATGAATATCCACATTTTATATTGTCCTAAGGTTTTCCTTATTCAGCTTACTATTAAAGTCTCTGAAAGAAAAAGAATTGTAGTTATCATGATCATTATGGTTTAGACTGTGCACAAGACAGGCATGTGTTAAGGACAGGATGGGAGACTGATGACGGTATATATAATAAACCCTTCAATCCAGACACTGTAAGATACAGTACAGCAGCCGAGCCTTTAAACAAGCCATTACCCAAGCCATTTATTTTAAAATGCTTCCTACAAAGTTCCCTTGTTAACAATGCCACCCTGCCCCCTGCACCATCTGTTTCCTCAGCAGGGAAGTCTTCCCCTCACACCGTGCCTGCAGGCTCAGCCCTGACAGTCCTGAACCTGCGTACAGGCTCCGCCAGCCCCCTCCTTCCACCTGCACCTGAAGGACCTGCTGAGAAGCCCCAGCTTGGGCTGCTCCTGGGACATCCCTGCCCCTTCTCCTGTCAGGGGTGCTCTGCACATTCAGAGACAGTATTGCTCTCTCAGTTGCACCTCGTCTCACACATCTGCAAGCAGAGATAATCTAACACCCAAATCAGAGACACACTTCTCCCAGAGAGCACCTCCTTACAGGGCATGGGGCATTTCTGCTAGGTGACAAAATGGAGCTTTCATTCAAAAAGGACCATCCCAGTGGAATGGAAGTTTTTGGGCCGCCTCTTTCACAAAGCACAATAAAAAAAGCTGAATCTCTCTAACGTTCAATCACATTCCACTCACTGAAGTACTTCTCAAGTTGGTAAAAGTCATCTTGGATTCTCCCAATATGTAAAACCAGTAACTTACCAGATAGTGGAACTCCCTCACTGGCTTGTTGCTTGCAATACTCAGCTCAAAAGGCTTCCCAGCCTAGGAAAAGCATACGAATCACATGGATAAGTATGGAAACATGAGGAGTAACTTGAACAGTTCTTATCTTGGCAAGTTTTGTCTCAGACTGTACCTTTATATCCTGGCTCTTTGTTTTAACCTGGAGGTAAGTCTGGCTGGGGGAGCTGAATACATCATAAACACCTATGTCAGTCCTGCTGCTGAGGAACTCTGCCTGCAAGACAATGCAAAACAAAGCTCTTAACAAAATAGCATAATCGGTGTGATATCCACATATTCGATACTGTTTACAAGAGCATGGTAGCCGTAATGGCAGTACAGGACCACTTTCCTGCTTGCTTTGGGTATCTGTTTGTTTTTTTCCCTTGCTATCTTGGTGCAATTATTAGATCAATTTTAGACAGGTTCCATCACTTTCTTTCCAGCTCTAACATGAATATGAAGTAAGTAAAGTAACAGTAGGTGACATATCAGCTGTTGCAGATGGTAGGAACAGCGTATCATTGATCACAGCCTGCTCAGTTTGATGTGTCACTGCTCCAGAGCAACATATTTCAAAGTAATACCTGAACTCTCAGAGTTTTTGTATCAGACAGGACTGGAAACTCAATATCAATTATTCCATTTTCTGGGACGGTGTAATTCAGGACATGGACTGTCAGATTTCTCTCCTCTGTTGCCTCATTCTCAAGGTGAGAAAGTGATGAGTGGTGAAAAAGCACATCTGATTGTTGTGCAGTGATTGTGACAAGATTCTGCCTCTCTTCAGCTGTCAGCTGGTTGCTATCAGAACGTGTCACCTTTAGCTAAAAACAAAAAGAAAGAAAACACCCATCGAACAGGGTAAGACCAAAATGCACAATGCATAAGATGTAACAACATATTTGCACCCACATCGTATTGAAAAAACAAGGGCATCCTCAGATTTCTCACATAGCAGTAACTTTATTTCTAATCCCTTGTGCAGTAACTTTATTTCTAATCCCTTGTGAGCACTGCAGGTAGGCAAGTCAGCCAAGAAAAAAGTTATTCATAACTCCAGGGAGTAAAAAAAGAGCAAAAGCAAAGCAGATGGAACTGAAAGAGGACCTTGCCTTTCAGCTCTCCCAGTTACTCTTCTTGTTGAAAATGCTTGTCTCTCAGGCAAATTACACATATCCTACCTACAGCTGGAATACTTCATTTTATCACTTGTATCTCACCACCACAACAAAGGACAAACTAACATTATGTCATGTGCAGGAAAATGTGTCAGATGAGCAGAGATGGTGCCAAGTTAGATGCCTTTACGGATTCATCAAATGAGCTGAAGAAAAGACTTAAAACAGGCCCAAAACTGACAATCTGCAACTTCTTCACTCCAGCATCCATCAATCAGCACTACAACTTACATCAACCTTTACTCCCACATTGAAGCAGATTCTCATCCATAGTAAAAACCATTCTCCTTCTGCATTACACACTCCAAAAACTCAACTTCTACATTCAAAAGCACAGAACAAATGTTTCCCTTTTCTTTTTCAATTCAGAGGTCGGTCACTCCGTTACCTCTCCTCCTCTGCCATTATTTTCCTATCCTCTCTCTGTACAGCATATGCAGATCTCCACTTACTAGTAATAGTAGCAGTTGTTCCTTCACGCTCCTCTGGGAGCATAACTGATATCTTCTTCTCTGCCAGCTGCAAGTATTGCTAAATGCCTCAGCTACCCCTCACTCAGCTCATCTTTGGAAGAAGAAGAAGAAGCAGGTCAGAGCTGGATTCAAACTGGGATGCTGGCAAGGAAAATGGAAAGGACAAAAACCAAAGACCCAAATGATCAGGCTAGCTATAGCTTGAGCCAATCTACTCTGAAAGCATATATTCAGACTATTTTATTGGTATTTAGGTCTGATTTCTATACAGTAAAGGTTCAAGAATTGTGAAGTTGATTCCCCTTTTCAAGCAAAATGCAGTGATGCAATATGCAACCTCTGCTAAATGTAGAAATACTGAACACAGGCTATGGACAGCATGAAGAACGTGAAATACTCCTGCGAGAGGACTGCAACTGGTATGAGAAAGACAGGACAGAAGGCAGAAAAGACACTCACTTGAGAGCAATGGGGTTTGATGAGTGCGTATATATGTACACACACACTTCCATGTACAAATATTATTAGGAGGGTTGGGACTCAATAACTACTCTATTGTTTTAAAGCACAGTCAACTAATAGAAAACAATCAGCTAGAAACTGAAAAGATTTCTCATCCACAAGAATGCTGACAAACTATACTCAAATATATCCTGCCAACACTACAGCATTCTCTCTCACTTTACCCTTTTCTAGAGCAAATGCCTCTAAGTTTAGTATTTGCTGATATGCATCATGAAAAAGAGGTAATTTGAAAACAAATCCATAAATTACACTTAAAAATCCGAGGCAAACTTTGGCATCTAAGCAAAAATACTGAAGAAGTCGCATTTGTTTATGCATAGATCATAATAAAACAAAAGAACTTACAGTAGCTATGAAGTTCAGAGAAGGTTTTATAACTCTAGAGTAGTCCAAAAATTCAATAAAATAGTCACTTTGCTTTGGAAATATGATGGTGCTTGAATTTTGGGAGATTCCTGTTGAAGAATTTTATGTGTTTAGACAACATGCTTTTAACATACATAATCCTTTAGCAGTAATACTATTAACTGTTCATGATTTTTAAAAAATTCTGTCATAGTTTTCACCATTTCCACTCCTACCACTCTTCAGCCTTCCAGCTAAGAATTGGTACAAAGGTGGTATACATACTGGAACTGTCTTCCACAATGCTAAATAAGCTGTACCACATAGTGCTCTACTCTATGCAGACTAAGTCAGAATGACACAAGGAAGGAACTTATGAATTCCAAATCAGCCAACTTCACCTTGACGGGCTTTCTACAGAAAGTCTGTAATGAAACCTAGTTTCTGGGACAGGCAGAAATTTTGTACCAAATTATTTTTTTCTAATATGCAAGGTAGAGTGGAACATGAACTCACAAAAAGGCTCAGTTTGCAAATCAGCTGGTCTAGAAGAGGATGGACAGCGGACAAAATGGGGCCAGAGAATTCTTTCTACGATGTGGTTTACAAACAAACAAGTAAGGTAAGTTTATGATTAAACTTAAGTTTGTAAGACTCAAGCTAATGCTGGCAATTCTTTATGCCTGCTTTTCTCATCAAAAGTGATCAGTCATTTATTTTAAGCCCCCATCTGAACATATTTCTTGGTTATTTAATAAATCATTTAGCATAGAACTGTATTCAACTGAGTTAACAGCTGGTTAAACTATTTAATATCTAGGCAAGCAACAGTTCAGATAATATATTTTTCAGATAATATATTTGCATGTAGATACACATGATGCTTTTCTAGCACTTCAAGCCCTTCCACATAGTGGTAAGCTCTTCCAGCACCACCTACTCTTTGGATTTCTCTCAGAAGACATCACACAGACACATACCTGTGAGCGACTCGGTGACCACTGCAATAATTTCTATTGGCTCTGTGTAATCACTGTCACCTTGGTGCCACGACTGACCAGCATTCAAGTTTTGCAACATAAGCTTGTTACAGGTTACATTCACAGATCCATTTATCTGCAATGTAGAAAAAAAAATTGTTGAGCCAGCAAAACCAAGGACACCTCCCCATCT
The DNA here is from genome assembly GCA_013401275.1 of Pandion haliaetus. Taxonomy (NCBI): domain Eukaryota; kingdom Metazoa; phylum Chordata; class Aves; order Accipitriformes; family Pandionidae; genus Pandion; species Pandion haliaetus. The sequence continues at coordinate 53,955 of VYZV01028761.1, read as the reverse complement.
ACAACAGCTTATTTCTGGTTAAGTCCTGTAGCTTTCCCAACATACAAGTTCTGGAGTGTCAACACCAGAAAAATATGAACACTGACCTTTATGTTTTGCTTTCGGTAACGATTTTTATTAAATCCCATAGAGGCTCATTACTCTTTAGAGTCAACAATGCCTTATGGAGAAAGTTGGGGTTTTTTTCTAGTATCTAGAATTGTCCGCTTCTACATGGCCATAACAGTGGTGCCTATGCTTTACAGAAAAATACAATTAACAGGTCCCTGCCTGAGGAGGGGGGTATACCCTATCCAACATACCTGAGTTCAGAGTTTCTGTAGGCTAAGCGCTGCTGAAGGCACTGAAGTCAGCCAACAGAAAATGACAGGCACACCATTTAGCAGAAAATGAACCAGTTTTAAACACAGTCCACAGCTTAAAAGTAAAATGCCTGATTTTGCAAAGGGATACTATTAATCTATCACCACTCTTAAGTCTTCAGGTCAAAACTGCATGCCTTTTTAAATTTCATGCTCGAGGTTACAACTAGTAGAGTAACTCCAATGTAATTACTAGGCAATTAGGAGGCAAAATGCTTTGGTCTCTACCATGCTAGAGCTCCACCTAGACAATTGCAGTGGTCTCCTCTGGCCTTGTAATACAGGGCTGAGCATGCAGGGGCACACACGGAGCCAGGGAGTGTTCCTGGGCACAGGTCTTCCATCACCTGTGCTGCTCCAGCAGCTCCCGGAAAGTTTTTCTACCTGGGCCAACTAGCATGCTCCAAAATAACTTCCAGGCACAGTTCAAGGGACCACAGTGGCCAAGTATCATTCCCAACAAGCAGTCTGAATGTAGACACTTTATTGTGGAAATTGAAGCGACTCAATACTATCCATGCAAGTCACTCCATAGACCGTGCCACCTGAACTCAGCACTCAAGAGTGGTTCCAGCCATATTTAACCTACAAAAGGAGACACAGGCTTAAAGTCTACAACGCTACAAACTGCTAACAGAAGACTCACCTCCATTGTTGTTGTTATATTTCTCTTGTTTGTCCAGTAGGAGACAGAAAGGCAAGTGACTGTTACAGTTCCCTTTACTGGCTTTCCATATGTGTACCTGAAACACATCAGTCAAAGTCAAACAACATGCCACCTCCAGGGCTTGGCCTCCTGAAGAGCTCTCAAGGCAAAAGACTCTACTAAATTATTTTTCCATGGCCTCAAACATGGCTAGAACACATTTGCACTTTGAAACGTGGAGTTTTCGATACTGAGACCAGTTTATTGACACTAAAGTCAGAAGCTCAAAACCTGGAGAGGACACACAGTGCTGCTCTTTCCTGCACATGAGCTCTATAAACCTATTACTATAATTATTGGCTGTAGAATGTAGGAAAATTAACTATATTAAGCTAAGCTGGAAGCAAGTTATTGAATAGAACACCAATGTAGTATCATAACTAATATGCAGTAGAGTTAAAATGGGACGTGGGAAGTGCAAGTGTTTTGCTTCCCAAACACTAACACAAAATGAGAGATCGCAAGATATTTGTACTCAAGTTATTTAGTAATCACAGTCCAAAGAAATCATGGCATTATTACATGGCAAACATAATTTGCAGCTGTGGCAAATCTGAAAACTGTAATATATCCACCTCTTAGAATGCCATTAGCAACCTGCAGTCAGTGAGCAATAATAAAATAAAAATTTTGTATAGATGTTTCCAAGTTATACATAACAGAATCCATGATATTATCAGATTCAGACAGAGAAGGGGGTGGCGGGAGGAGCAAAATCATTCTAGTCCATCAGTAGTAATACATTCAGATGTGATAACTTTAAGTACTTTACATCATTATGGATTTGACTGGCAGCCATTTAAGAGATAGCAAAGCTGAAAAGCAGAGGGAAAGAATAATCAAATAGCATAGTTACAGGAAGAACTCTGACAACACTGTCTTGCACCTGAACACAGTCTTTCCAAGCAGACCTAATTACAGTAATAAGCTGCCATTAACCTTGAAATGATACTGCCATTGGGCAGCATGCCTGTACTTAACTTAATCTATTAATACTCCAGAGATGAGAAAGGAAAAGGGTTTTATGACATCTACAAGCATAAGGGACATATAAACCCTCTGTATACAGATGCATTATGCCTATAAAAACAGTCACCAGGAATGAAGTCATTCCCTATAAATAATGATGACATATCAGTAAAACTTTGGCACTGCTGGGATTCAATCTCAGGCAATTCACTGGCATCCAAGTCTGGATTTATTGCAGCAGACAGGTACATTTTCAAATACCTTATGGACATACCTAATGAAGGAGCAAAGTACCCTGTGGAAGACCAAAACAACTTAGGAAACCAAATTCACCCTGGCATATAATGGATTCCAAAAGCAAAGCAGATTGGGGAAGAAAATTGAGGAAAACTTTTTTTTTAAAAATTGCCCCTTATGAGAAACCTAGATGGCTTCTAATATCAGGTTGCATTGGCTCTAGGAAAGGAAGCTTTTTCTCAAAAGTCCAAACATTTAATTTAAATAGCTTGTTAAACAATCATTTCTGCATTTTACTTATAAATGGGAATGCTTCTTTAGAAGGTATGTATTTTATACATTAAAAAACCCACAAAAGACCTTTTATTTGAGGCCTTCTTGAACAGACCTATCAGGTAGCTCTATCTGGCTCTCATCTTCCCAAAATAAAATTAATTTCTATATGACATTAATGCATACTAAATTTTTTGTCTAGGTATTTGTTCAGCTAAAAAATGAAATATTATTTATACAATAGTCTACAGTGAAGTCTCTTCTGAATTTCTCAAGGGTTTTTAATTCTTCACCCATTTACAGGTATAGGTATTTTGATAGGCAGCAGAAGCATATACCTCAAATCCACAATGTGGATAAATTGGATCAAGAAGGATGTGCATAGAAGTCTGCATAATTTTCCAAGTAGTCTAATAAAATATAGTTACTCTACCTATAGACCTTGACATGATAAGTTGGAGAGCACCATAAAAGAGCCATAAGAACAAAAAAAAGCCTCAAAATACACATTATAAGCAAAAGACTCAAGAAATGTTCTGAATAAGGTAGCTAAAAATGTCTTGGTTATAGTGTAGAAATATGTTTACCAGACCGAAAAAAACTAACTAGAAGTCTGAAGATCTATCTAACATTATTACAAAAAAATCCAGTAACTAGAAACGGATGCTAGCCAACGAATTTTGACTAGAAGGCACTTTTTTAGCATTCTAAATATAAGTTTTCACTTCAACACTTAGAGACCCACAATCATTTTCTTAAGAGTGAGGGTGACAATGGTATCAATTATTAACTTACTTTGCAGTGACAACACCAGTTACGTCTTCCTCTCTCAAAGAGTAGTATAATGGTGTTGTTATCATAACATCAAATTTTGGTAAAACTAAAAAAAAAAAAATTACAGAAAGCATTACATTCACACAAGAAATAATATCTTTTTCTTTTTTTAAGTAATAAGGNNNGTTTTAAGTAATAAGGGTAGAACATGTAATATGATAAAGACTACTACAGTTTCATAAGGAATATGAGGCAAGATATATTTTTAACCCAACGCTATTCATGCCCCGGACTAAGACTTTTTGTTGAAAAGATAACAACAAGCATCATAAGAGCAGCCTGCACACAAGATTGGAAGACTGAAATATAAAACGTTCGGCTTATTCAGCCTTTACAAAATCATCAGCAAGCTTCATATCAGACATTATACAGATATTTTGGGGTGAACACATTGCCTGCATGATCCTGGAAAAAGAGGGACAATAACTGCATCTCATAGACTTAAGATAAGTTTTTTAAAGATTGCATGACATCCAGACACTACAGTAGTGGGTCATTAAACTACCAAAGATAAACAGGGCAGCTGATAGGACAATGTTCCGCAGGACACAGAATCAGTCTCGGAGAAGCAAGAGATTTGGAAATTAGACTTTCCAGGAGTATTCAAAAGGTTTGTGCTAGCCAAGGGAAGCTAGTCTAAATTAATGGAGAATCAACTACCAATTTTGGTCACTACTAAATGCTCTTAAGTAACACTTACCATATTCCATCACTTTAAATCTTTGATAATGAACTTGACCCTAATGAAAAAAATCATATGAGAAAATACATACAATTGTGGTTAGATTAGCAAGTTTAACATACCCTCCAGGCCAAATCCCACCCATATTCAAGTTAAATTATGATTTCTGACATTTTAAATCATGGCTCAACCATTATCAGCTCCGGTTACATATCTCCTCTAGGAACCAGTAGTATGTATTTGCACCACAGAAGGACACAGAAGCTCACATGCGGCAGATTGTAAGTATATATAATGAAGAGCTTGGGGACCTTCCAATCTGCAGGTATCTACATACACCTGGTTTCTGTATAAAGAAACAAATATCTGAGCTAGCTAGCATAAAACTACATAGCATAAGTACTCACAATCATGATGAACCAGGGACTGACCTACCAGCAGTACCTTTACTAGCTCACTTAAAATTTTAACTCAAGTATTTCTGTCCAAAAGAGAAGCTCCTACAGTATCTAGAGGACAAGACCATTTTAAAAGCTTGTATAAACTTAAGGTTCTTCATTTACTCAAAAGGCAGCTAAAATTTTCTTACAGTCTACAGTGCATACTTACTTCAGCAGAAATACCCTTGGGTTATATATTCCTGTCTTGTTTATTTGTTAGTTAAAAAGCAGTGGAAGAAATAACTATATAATATATTGTTACTTTTGTTCTCTTCTATTTTCCTATTTTTCTATTTTTTTCACTTATTTCCTGATTTTCCTCAGGAGGGTATCTGAAAGCATAATCTGGCACATCTTTGAGATGTGGTACATCAGGCCATATGGGGCACATCATTGGGAAATTAATTTTAAAGGGTTTTTTCACTCTCTGAACATTAAAAATTCAGCAGCTATTTTTATTCTTTGGTGCAATGACAGCGGGCCAAAAAGTCACGGTAGTCAGCAACATAAATTTGGCTTTCTGTTGTCTTACTCAATTGTTCTTCCTTGCTAAAGTACAAGTAATTCAAGTTGCACCAGGGGACATTTAAATTGAATGCTAGGAAAAATCTCTTCACCGAAAGGGTTATTAAGCACTGAAACAGGCCGCCCAGGGAAGTGGTGGAATCACCATCCCTGGAGATATTTAGAAGACATGTAGATGTGGCAGTTAGGGACATGGTTTAGTGGTGGACTTGGCAGTGCTAGGTTAACAGTTGGACTCAATCTTAAAGGTCTTTTCCAACCTAAATGATTCTATGATTTTATGATTCTGACCAAGCATGTACATCATTTGTCTGCAGACATATAACCCTCCTTCAATGATTTTTTTACAGCATCATACCAAAAGCTGCCATCAGCAGGGAAAAGGCATGAGGTGATTTACCAGCAGTGCCTAGAGCTGGAGCTCTGAATCTCAGCTGATCTGCCTGACACAGGGATTACACTGGAGCAATGATTTTCCAAGAGGAAAATCTGAGCTCAGCCAGCCTGGAAGAATGGGCTGAGAAACCGAAGAAGTCTCCACTTCCCAAAGAACAGGAAGGGAGAGGCTCCTTTTGAAAGCCTATTTTGCCTCTTTGCTTAAGAATCTTCTGGGAAAGATCAAAGGAGACAACAGTCTGTCACTGGGAGGTGGCTATTTTGAAAGGTTAATATCGCCAGCTGCGGCTCAATTGCATGATGAGGTTATGTTGATGTGGAGCTCAGGAGTCTGATTACTTTGATTTTTTCTGAGAACAGTCACACCACTACAAGTTACCATACATGCTGGAGTATCTCGGTGACCATAGTTTGAGATGTGGGGCCAAGGAGATGGAATATGGATAACCAATTGTCAGTAGCATCGAGATATGTCAGATGGGAATGAGTATCTCGGCAAGAGAGGATAAACTGAGAACTCCTGTGGGAAAAACCCTAGGACTGGGATCCAAGCTGGAAACAATTATAACTGATCTCTCTTACCCGATCAACAGCTTTGCAAATTAGGCATCTCAGACCACATCAAGCCCCCTATACCTCTATATTTACACTTTTCCTAGCAAAAGACTTCTATCAAAGTAAAAATCAAGATTGCTATCGATTTCATTATTAAGTCACCGATCACAAAAATAACTGTCATATTTATATTCCTAGTCTTTAAAAGACATAAGCTGAAGGTGCTATTTTCCCAACGTTTGTGCAGATCATAATCCCTACAACACAAAATGCTACAGCACTGATATGCAGTCCACAATCTGATTACTATCAGGTAATCTTGGGAACAGGTATCTTAGGAAAATGACCTGTAGTGAATTTATCTTATGTCTGCTTCTCTGTACATCTTTTATTTTCAATGTTAAGCATATATATGCCACCCTCACCATTAATCAAACCATGAACAGGACGTTACCCCAGTTGGCAGGATGAAAAAGCATCTCCCTTGAAAATGAGATTTTGTTTCACATTACCTTAGAAGTCAAAAAAAAAAATAAATTAAAAGCTAAGAGAACTGTAAGCAGTAGAAAACAGAGATTAAAGTGAGACTAGCTCTCTTGGCTGCACCTTCTCTAAAATGACAACCTTTATGACAGAAAGGAAGCTGTGCTTCACAGTGCAGGGAAAGAAAAAGACCCTACTAGGTCATCTTGATGATTTGAACGCCAAGCCACATTTCCCACCAACACATACTTTTCAGCCAAACTGGTTTGGAATAGGACAAGTAACAGCACTTCAATCACTCCATATCAATTTAGTTCCTCAGGGCAGGGCTGTCTCTCTGGCAAGTATTGTTCAAATATTTTGGACTGGAAGCTGTTAAACCAGTTTCCAGGAGTGGTGGCTTCTGAGACAAGCAGTTAGTTATATATACAATCCAAGAGAGATTTTTTTTTTTTTTAAAGATAGGAAAACACCACCATGCTTATTCCACTTGTTTCCAGAGCTGCTTTATTCTAGCACAGTTTTTGTCTTCCCTGCCTTCTCTTGCTTCTCAAACACACTCACCCTTCCAGGCTATTAGCATTTTGCTCTAAATCAGCATTTCTTAAACTGCAAAACATTTATTACATTCTGCGCACATTGCCCAGAGTATTAGGAAAATGCTGCCAAAAAGAGATCAATATAAGTATTCTGAGATCGTGAGGATGATGGAGCCTTTCTGCAGTTGAGCCTTAGATGCTGTGGATCCTGACATCTAACAATCGCTAACAACTACAGTCCAGATTTTGCTCTGCTGTGATGAACCAGTCCTGTCTGAAGTCATTTGGGTCTAATCCAACAAGTGAGATCACAGGAATTGTTCTCCCCAAATTTTTTCTTCTTCTCTGGCAATCGAAAGTCCCTGAAACGAATCTGGTCTAGGTCCATTTTCTTACTTGTTTCCGACATTTATGTGCGTCACAAGTTAAAACATCAGGAAAGACTCTGGGTGTGGTCTCAGGGCTTTGCCCTAAAAAAGCGCAGTGCTGGCACCAGCTGTATTCCCGTGGCTGCATCGCCATCGCACGGCCCCTGTCAGAAACAGTCCTCTGATTCTGCTTTGCAGCTAAATAAAATAATTTTTATCTAGGCAGAATTAACAGAAGCATTGCATGATCACTTTCGTGCTTTATTTTCACATGCAGGCAATAAACCCCAAAATAAAATTCTGTACGAATTCCCGAACTTCTGTTCGAATCTGCCAGCACGGTCTCCAGAAACTAAGCAGAGACCCACCAATATTCACACTATCAGATCCTGATTAAGTATCAGTGCTCATTTGCAAACTACCAAATACACAGCCAGTTCCAAAGGTTTTATGTACAGTCTGATTTTGAAGGAAGGTGACACTTTTTTTAAGTAATGGTATATATAACCTTAAACTCAAAGGATCAAATGTGCAATCTGTAGCTGACCTAGCAATAAAATATCACAGAATTCACTGTGGATACACTGTAACATAAACATCAAAAGTTAAAAAATTCAAAGTGTAAAGTATATAATAAACCCCACCTGATTTTGAAAGTTGCTTTCTAGCTGAAGCTTTTAAAAAAATATAATACTCTTCAAAAATCTTTTAGAAAGCCCTTGTTGCACCTGAAACATTACTACTCTTCAATATTTGATCGTAAATTTCCAAATAACAACTTCCATAAATTAGATTACAAAATGCCTTATAACTAGGAACAAATTCTGGTTGGAGATGCCTACTACTAAAACTCAGCAACTGAAAGCCTTTCAGCAACAGGCTCCACAACAGGAAATATAAGATATCCAACTAAAATACAAGGTGGAGACTTGGGAACCAGACTGTAATTACTCTGTCTTCTGTTTTCTTGGAACAGCTGTGCTAACACCTGAACTCTTATTAAAAAGTACTACTGGATGTTTAACAGCAGCAAGCAGCCAGAACCTGATTTAAAACAGGATCCAGAAGCACCACTTCCAGGAATCCAAACTCAGTACACGTGGGAACTGACCTGTAACCACTAGAAGGGAAATGTTATTTACTGACTTAACAACACTCTTTAAAGACAAGAGGGAAACCTGAGATAAATGCTGGCCAGCTGACTGTTTAACTAGAAAGCTCAGGTCATGGCATCAGGATAGCTAAGTCACGCAGAGACCAGCCTGGGTTTGCCATCGGAAGATGTTCCCAAAGCCCTGAGTAGATCCATAAGCTGCGCTGGATGCCATGCTGTCCCAGGGCTAGCAGTACCAGTTAAGGATAGGCAGGTAGATCTATTAAAAATGCCAGACATATACTAATTATTCCTTAGCACTAAATCCAAGTTCTCAGTGACCTCTGTTTTCAGGAAGGGATTGGTGAATCTATGCAACTTTCTACATGACACAGAAAAGAACTGTACCTTCCTTGGACAGAACAGCTGCAGAACAGTGAGGAATATCCAGGCAATAGCTAGGAATATCCACTCAGAGTGATCTGGATCACTCACTAGTTTTCGCTAAACACCAACTAAATCTCGACTACATCACCTGCATAGAGACATCCACATGTCTTAAATCTCAAACTGAATCCCATCCCATATGACCTTGTATTTCAGGGCATAAGCTCACTTGTAACAAAGAGAATCAAAAAGAGTTTCCCATCAGAAAAGTTCTTTTCCTTTATTCTCCAAGGTTTCTCGCAGGTTTCATTAATCCAATGGTATGACATGCTATCAGAAGGATAACAGTCTCCGAGACAACCCACGAGATAGACCTAGTGTAATAGTGTGAATATTGCAACAGTTATTTAATATACTCTGCATATGATAGCCTTATCCAATGTAAGATGCTGTGTAGGCACATGCTACAGAAATAATGCATATTGCTTTGTCATTATATTCTTTTAACATAGAATTTGAAAACTAAAGCAGAGCAGGTGTGAACAATGGAGGAAAAGGAGTCTGAAAGTAAACAACCTAAGTTTCTACATGTGGGGCTTGGGGTTGCTGTTTTATTCCCAGAGGATAAGCATTGTAAGAATAGCCAGGTTTTTCTGGACCCCAAAGCCTACAACTTTTTTTTTTAATGTAATATACTGTTCTTTTTCTCCTCTATTTTAATTTTCAATTCAAAGAGTTTAATGTCAGAAGGAACCATTTAGCCTGACCTCATTTTATCCCAGGTTTGGTTACCCTAGTATTCAGCTACTCCAGCAATCTGCATTATTACAATGCATCTTCCAAAAAGGCAACCATTCCTGATGCTAAATCATCAAGTAATAGAGAAGCCCTCACTCCCATTTTTGTGTTTGTTCCAGTGATTAAAAGCTTCATTGATGAAAGACATACATGCCAAAGAGAATTTGTCTGGCTTCAATTTCTATTAGTTGGTTCCTACTATGCCTTTCTCCACTAGATTAAAAAGCCTTGTAAAACCTGTAACACCACTCACAGACTATAATCAATAAATGCATTGATTCATTTGATACCTTGATACACAGTCAACAGATGGGACTTCTGCAGTCTCCTACCATGGAGCTTTCTTCCCGGACTCCCTCTGCAAACTCTGTCATCAGTTTATATTAGAAACACCCTGGGTGAGTGTCAATTGCCCAAAAATCAATCCACTCTTCTTTGACAGACTTTACATACACTGCTGTTTTTCATTAGGATTTTGTACAATGAAAAGCCTTTACAAAAATCCGTTACATCAGTAAATCTACCTTAGTAGCCAAACCCATAATAGCCTTAAAGAATTTAATTCTTTGATGGTGGAATCCCAAATCACCTTTGTCATTGTTTTTCTCACACCAGATGACAGGCCCATAGTTTCCTATGTTACCTGACTTACTCTTTTCTGTTGAGGACATTCATCTTCTGATGCTCATTTCAAATCTCCCCACACTGAGATTCACCTAACCACTCAGAACCATCATCCCTATTAAACATTTCCATCTAGGCCACGTAATTACTGTTTGCCCATGTTACGGGGCCCTGCCACTGCTGGAATTTCTTTTGTTTCTAGCAAACTAAAAACTCTTTCATACTTTTATTAACCATCAAGTTTTTCTTGGGATCTTTACATTTCCTACAAATACGCAACAGTTCAGACTTTCATTTATATCGATACCTATCTCCTAGTTCCTCTTGTTTCCACTTATTAAATGCAGTGTTTCTTAAATATTAACCATTTCCTTTGTCAATGAAAAAAAGAATCCCACTTCTGTTCTGCCCAAGTTTATCTTTTCCCAAGAGAGCACTTTCTTAAATATACCAAAAGGATTTTGCAGTACTTTCCACCTTGAATTGTCTCCTGTAACAATGGTGACCAGAGAAAGATATCCTAGAGTGATGAGCATTATCCCTGCCCCTGGGTATCCTTCATGCTGCTGAAGCATTTAGAGCTCCATTAGGAATCCCATTCTATGCTAAACCCCTAAGTTTTAAAAATTTAACAGTAGGAAAAATGAGATGAAAACATGATAAAGACAACCTAGGAAAGGTTGTGCCCCAGTAGATATAACATGAAGGCCAACGTCCAGTCTTTGGCAGTAGCCAAGGTTAAACACTTAAGAGAACTGCATCAACCAGGGTAGCCAGCAGTGACACTCTGTCAGCTCAAGCCTCAGGGCCTCCTAGTTAACAGGTTTTAATAGAGTGTACTTCTGTGAATTTGTCCAGACATCTTTTGATCCCACCTGAGTTTTCAGTATTCACGACACCCAAGGGTGCTGTGCTCTGTAGTTCAGTTACGCTGTTTTAATTATTTCAAAATTGCTCTTTACCTCCTTCACCTGGTGCCCTGTAGCTATGTATTGGAAGAGACAGTGAACAAAATGTTCCCTATTTACTTTCCCCTTGTTACTTATGACTTGAGAGACATTCCCACCCTGCCGTACGTTTTCCAGGCTCATTAACCTTCTGTAGTAGTACTGAATGGCTAGAATTTAGAATACCATCAACTACAGTCTACAAAGATTTCACTGCACTTGTCTGTTTTCTCACAGCTGTTTCATTAGCCCAGATGAATCTATGAGACATTTTTCTTTCAATTTTACAATTTTTTTTTTTCCTCTTTTTGGTTTTGTTTCAGGAGGGAGTGGCACTCATATTCAGATCCTGAAAACAACTGCTGCAGTTCCTTCAGCAGTGTCCTCCTGACTTCAGGATTACTCAAGACTTTGCAGAAAGCCCAGGCAAAAATTCACAAACACTTTTTTGCCTGGCAAGCGAGCCGTTGAAGGAGCCCACCACTGTCACCAGCCTTTCTTCCCGTGTCTGAGCCACACTCCCCCATCTCCTGAAAAGCACCTATGCAGCTGTGAGTGGGGCTGTACTGTCAACCAGATCAGCAAACTGGTCTGGGTTAGGCAAAGAAAAACACAGAGATGCTTTTCAATCTGGGTCACTTCCCTGGCACGCTTTAGATCTCAGCCTTACTACAGCTGCCTCAGCGTGACTGAGAAGCTCTTGAACAGCAGTGCAGGCATGGGAAGGAGCAGTCAAGCACAGGAACAAGGGCAGGAACAACTTAAAACATTTTTCCCATCGAAGACAATAGTAACAACTCCACACCCACATGAGAATGTGTTCGAAAAATCCAGTCCTGACACTCACTTGAGCACCACCCTCACCTACCTCAGCCTGTAGAAATCTATCAAGCATACAACTGGTACTGGTAAATACTACTCCCAAGTAATACATGATCACGTGAGTTTTTCTGCTTTCTACCCCATCACCTCCCTCATTAGCAAACTTTAAGCAGTCCTGTTTGTACTTGCTAAATATCTCTGAACGGCCACTGCAAGCCAAGTTGGAAATGCAGTTCCCGAATTACAGGCATTTAAAGCAGGCTGAATAAATCTGACACACAGTGTTGAACAGCTAAACCTCCAGCTATTTTTGCAACATATTCCACAGTGTATGAGGAGTGCACAGCTTAAATGATTGGACTGATAGAACTATTACCAATAGCAACGTGCAAACTAGATCATACCAGTTTTGTTATGCCATAGTTCTGCTTTACTATTCAACCTTTCTACTTTGCATAGTTATTTTTTCCTCAGTAACTCCTCAGTCATTGTGAATTGCTGAAACACCCCTAAAACTAGGCACAGATTTGCAAATAGTCTTTGATTCCGCACCCCTTGAGACAGTGACTGGCTATACAGCAGGGCAGAATTAATTTCTGTATATTAGCTTACAAAATAAACCTAAGGGCATTTGACTTAAAAAAAAAAAAAATTAGTACTCTGTAACATTTCTTTTATATTAATATTAAAAATCCTCACTTTTTCAATAACATTTGTATTTTAGACTCAAAACACAGACCTTAGGATAAAATATGTATGCTTCTTTTTTATATCTTTCCTTACAAAACCATATATTACTGAAAATCTTGTGAGGTTTGCATAATATCTTGGGTTTGCCATGAGGGAAGGATTTCCTCATCTCATGGTCCATGCTTACTTCTGCTTTTGCTTCAAAGTAAACACAATTTTATTCCCATCTAGAGAAATTAATCTCTCTGTGATTTGGCAATGTTCATACTCACGTTCACTTCCACCTCTATGGACCAGTCTCCGAGTGGAGGGTTCATTGATAACTGTAATTTTTTGGAAACTACGCCCAAATCACCCTCCTCCATCAACCACTGCTGAATCAATTTCTTCCGAGGGTCCTAGGAGAAATGTTAAATGCATGTTAAATGCAAGTGGTCTTGCTGGCAAGATTTACATAGCAATATGTATGATCTTTTATTTGTCACATAAAGTTGGAACGTATGACAAACTCCCATGTATAACTAGGTTCCTGTGGATACTTACTCGGATATATATATTCAGAGACACTTTGTAAGGTTTGAGATCAGGATAGACAGTGACAATCCGAAACATCACATCTTGTCCTGGTTTATACATAGATTTATCAGTCTGGATGAATACGGAGATGCTCTTTGACACATACATCAAGCTGGTACGGTTAGAGAAGATGCGCCGGCCATCAGCATGGCCTTCCACCAGTAACTCGTAATTCCCAGAAGCACTGTTCAAAGGCAGCTAAAAAGAAAATAGTGACACACTGTTAATTATCCAAAATATTCTTGAAGATACTATTATTCCAAACACACTTGACATAAAGATCTGACATACTCCTGAACTTCTCAACTTATGTGAATTCTCAAAAAGAGAAAGAGGATTTCATGGCTTTAAAGCGTCATTTCAACAATTACCTGAAAATGTGTTAGCAGAAGCATCTTTTGAACATATTTGTGTCTAATTTTCAGTAGTATTCAGGTTTTCAACAATGTAAGTATCTACGTATTCATACACCATTCATAGACACACACATGCACATTGTGATCTCTTTTCACAGTTGTTTAGAAATTTCTTGGGTTTGATTTCGGGAGCTAATTTTTTTCTGACTGCCATCACTTTTTGATAGTGAAATTCCAAAAATAAAAGGGCTGAAGAAGCTATATGCGGGCAAGATGAGCAGGACAGTAAGAAAACCTTGCACTTCTTTTTACAAGCTTTAGCTTCATGTCCTATGGGGTAGAAAAACCAAATTGAGAATGAAGATCTCATGAGGTGAAGTACTGTTCTTCAATAGAAACCTCAGTGATTTTGTCTCATTTCAGTTTAATGATTCACATGTTACAACTCACCTAGAAAGTAAAATAATTAATCTTCCCAAAATATTAATGAATAAAGGAAGAGACTTTTTATATGGTTAACTTATTTAGGATAGACATTGAAGGCTCCTTCAGTGCTGGCAGTAAACACAGACAGATGTCACTTGCAAGGAAATTTAGATCACGTAAGATCAGAATAACCATGCACACGTCCCTCTCTGTCTCTCCAGTGGACAGAGGAAATCTAGAGCTCAAAATTCAGTTGCATCAGTTCATTTCACAAAGTTAGGTGGGAGGAATCCTAGCCACAGGGTTCGAAAGGCTCAAAGCAGAGTTGCTGCAGCACACAGGAATTTCACCTGGAGCAGAGCCTACAGAGGCAACGAATGACCCCAGGGACATCCCAGCCCAGATTCTGGCTTCTGTACCGCCATCTGCTTAGGAGTGTCTCTTTGAAGAAGGAAAGGGGTTTAACACAGCACACAGCTCGTTCAACAAGTAGCCCTGCTAAAAAGCTTAAGAGTCACATGCTTCTGTTTGCAGTTACAACAGTAAATCTGGAGTAAAACCTCTGAAGTCAAGACAACTAAAACAGGCAGGCTTGCATTTTTCAGCATAACATATGGAAATTAAGCACTCCTCTTGCAATGGTAAAGAAAATTACAGCTGTTAACGCACCAGGCACAGCACTTCAAAAGTATCCTACCAAACTCTATAATGAAAGGCGGTCATGCTGTCAAAACTCATTTTAAGAGTGCACAGTGAGGTAACGGATATTCCCAAAGAGGGAAAAATGCCACAGGGTGACAAACGACGTAGATGCAAACGTCTGTATCGAATACGTCTCCTTCTCTGTGCATTTACCTACAAAGTGGAATCAACTACAATTTTATCCCTCTCTATTGACTTTCTGTTTTTAAAAACAAGCCAAGAAAAAAAAAATCAGGAAGGGGAAAAATAAACAGGCTCTCTTTTTCACCCATGAGCAGGTGCATGATGACACAGGAAGAAAGATTTCCCCCTTAAAATCTGGATTTATATAACTAAATATTAGATGCAAAGCTCCACACTGAAATAGATTCTGCATTGTCTTCAACTGCAGGTTTTTGTACACACAATGCCAAGAACATATGATTCACATATTTCAACACTCCCCAACTTCCATGCCAAGTATTCTGGAACATATTAAATAGGAGGAACAGCCTTAGTTACTGCATCTGTCAAATATTACCTCAAAATTGATTCATTTATGAATATTACCATTTATTAAAGAAGGTGTATTCCCTAAAAAGCAGACAGGATTCCCTACAAGAAGTCCAGGAAACATTATAAACATTCAAAATCAAAACGGAGCGAAAAGAAGCTTGTTTTGTCTCATCATAGCAGTGATTTGTGCTCTTACAGTACTATTTTAAGATACTTCCAAGGATTGTCTTTGATTTCTTCTTCTATAAATGCCATTTAGAGACCTCATATATTTTTCTGTATCTTTTTCCTGTCATGAATAAAGATAGATAGCATGAGTTCCTCCCTTAATTTTTATACCTTTTATATTTCAAAAGATCTTTCCTTCCTGCAACTTGGTGACAAAACTGCCAGTTGTACCTCTCTTGATGTAAAGACAGAGGCAATGAAGTTTACATTGCCACAGCAGCGTATTAGGACAGATGAGGTGCAAAGTAACCCACCTTCTGGTTCACACATCTATGCTAACAGAAACTGCACTAATGCAACGCTTCCAGAAGGTCACTGCTACAATAACGGTTAACTATTCACCTCAGCCCCACCAACTCCTTCTCTAAAGGGTTGTTTCTCAACCCAGATATGAGCAAGGCAGCTTTCAACAGTAGGTAGTAGGAACTTGCTATGAAAATATTTTCTCTTAGTCAATCCCCCAAGTGAATGGTATTAGTATCCCCATTTTGGCACTCCTAATGTAAAAGAAAAAAAGGCCATCTCACGTACTTCTCCTGACCACACCAGCCACCATCACGAGCACCTCAGACAAGGAAGCTACTGTTTCCTCTGGAAAAGATGACGGCTGAAACCAAAAACTCATTACCCACCTTCTGCTGCCAGCCAACTACACTTTGGGCAGAACATAAGTCTACCGTGGCTACACGAATGAAAAAACATCTTACTGTTAAAAAATGAGTCAGTTTTCATCACTTCAGATAGTGGCAGAGAGGGAGGAATTCACCTCGCCTAGTTTTAAGACCTCACCAGATTATATCAAGGAACTTGTAAATTTAATCTTTTTCTTTTTAAACTGAATTTTCTATGTTTGCTAATTTACAGTTCGTACGGATGCATTTCAACCTAATAGGCTTCATAATATTGAGCTGCTCATTGTCATTGATTATCCATCTATCAAATGTTTCCAGATTATTTCATCTGATATACAGTTTGAGATCAGAATTTAAACCCACTGGATTTAGGGATACTCAGACTTACAGAAATAAAGACTTTGGTAAAACTTTTTTCCTGACACAAATACATAATTCTTTAGATCAGGTTTTCAAGATAAACATCCAGGATTATAAATTCACGATTCATACTCAACACACAATTTGACATTATACATTTTTGTTGACTTATGATGTACTTTCACTGAATGTGCATTTCCAAATCCTTAAGAAGACTGTGTATAAATACATTTTTATTTTAATACTTCTCAATTATTGCTTTGCACAATTCTTTTAGCTCTAATTAGCCCTCATGGTGTGTCTGAAATAGAGATGTAGGTATCAGTCAAAAAAAACCACAAAGCAAAGTTCTGTGTTCAAGTTTTATGATAGCTTGTGCTAATGCTAGAAATCAGCTCCCAAATCCTGTAATTACTTGTAACAAGTACAGAGCACTTGATCAGAAAACTCCTTGGCTTATTAGTCAGTAAATACACTCATCTGAGAATGTGAAAATAGTTAGGACCACATACAAAATACATCACCTCATCAACACCAACTGATGAAAAGTTACAGAGTCAACATTTTCTGAGGAAGGAGGAAAGAAATACTTACTACTGGAAGAACAAGAGTCCCAAAGGAATCTGAATAAAAAAAAGAAGAAATACCACACTATCAGAAACCTTATAAAAACTTACCCAAACATCAACATTATCAGGTTGTTTAAAAGAGCAATGCTCCTCCCCCATTCCCATACTACCTGTAATACCCACCGGACAACCAAATTCCTCTGGAGCATCCAGCCAACACACATGCAATGCCTGCAACCGGCTGGCCAGCATGCACATATGTATCTGCCAGCTGATTGCTGCCAAACACCGTCTGGACATGAAACTAGAAAATACAGAGCCTGGAGCAACTGCTGCATTAGTCAGTATTGACATATTGTGTTTATACTTCATTCAACATCTCACTCCCCACATTTATTCCTCCCAAGTCCTGTCAAGGACACTGCCAGTGACCATTAGGTTATGGGATAAGCAGCTCATCTCC
The DNA here is from genome assembly GCA_013401275.1 of Pandion haliaetus. Lineage (NCBI taxonomy): Eukaryota > Metazoa > Chordata > Aves > Accipitriformes > Pandionidae > Pandion > Pandion haliaetus. The sequence continues at coordinate 36,418 of VYZV01028761.1, read as the reverse complement.
ACGGACACATGAAGGAGCAGTAAGGAAGGACGAGAGGTGGGGGAACCCCAGTGACACCCAGCCCCATGCCAGGGGAGCACTCAGCCCATCACTCGCCCACCACCACAAGCCCAGAGGCACACCAGCAGGGGGGAACCCCAATACTCCAGTCAGAGACATGATCCCCATCCCCCCGCCCCATCAGGCTACCAGATTCAGTAACTCCCTAACAATCACTACCATCCCAAATCTGCTAAAAGAACCAGCCAGTGCAGAACAGCCCAGAAAAACTGAAATGCAGTGTTCCACATAAATAATGGTCTGAGGGTGCCAACAGTGTCCCAGCGGGGAGCTACCTGAACAGGGAGGGTATGGTTTGGTACTGCTGTCCCTGAGAACAAGTTCCCTCTCGGGTACCACTGCCCCAAGACCAAAGCATCCTTCTGCTTCTGCAAAGAAGTTGATTCTGCAACTCTTTCCAATGTAAGAGAAACCCAGGATATTTTGCATTAATCTCCTCTGCAGTTTAGTAGGCGACTACTTTTCGTAGGCATTTTTATCAAGATTGACAACTTTCTCGAAAGAATAAAAAAGGAAAACTTTAAACTACACGTTATTAGAGAAAGGCAAAACAGCAAAACACTGGCCATTCCCTCTAGCAGTAACCTCCTACCTCATGGTTTCACTGCTATGAAACAAAGCCAGCAGTGTGGCAGTATGTCTTTGCTGAGCCATTACCTTTACAACAATTAAAGCCGCTTCTTCACTGGGCACCAGCTCTCAGCCTCCTCTGCACCTGATACATCCACCCCACTCCTTCCTCCCTTAACATGGTTGATAGAAGATGTGCGATACCTTTTGCAGGGCTGCAAAAGTATGAACTCCAGTCTACAGCTACATTACTTCTCTGTTTGGTGGGAGCTGATGTCCATGTTCTCCACTTGAACATTTTCCTTTACATTCACATACTCTGAAACACCTTTACAATCTATTCAATCATCTACTCCACCCGAGTTATTATTTTCCATTGATTCTGCAGCTCAGATAAAGGCCAAAATTTTCAAAATTCAAATGCCCAGGATTTACCACCCTTACGCAAAGGAGAACTCAGAATTAACCATCCTTACAGCATTACATCACCATGGGAATAACTAGCTAATATATTAATGTATGTGGGTTAATATAACTTATTATTGTAACTATTTTAGATAATGTGGCCTCAAATATTTTTAGAATCCAAATAAATCTGCTGTTAAGCTCCTGGATATCATTACATCATGGAGCCATTAGTGCCACAGCTTTTATTTTAATTATGTAATTCATTTGAGAAGGGAAGAGAAGGGAAGAGAAGGGAAGAGAAGGGAAGAGAAGGGAAGAGAAGAGAAGAGAAGAGAAGAGAAGAGAAGAGAAGAGAAGAGAAGAGAAGAGAAGAGAAGAGAAGAGAAGAGAAGAGAAGAGAAGAGAAGAGAAGAGAGAAGAGAAGATTTCAGTTGAAAGGGGAAAAAAAATACTATCCAACATGTACCATCTATTCAAGTTATAACCTGGGTTAAACCAAATGAGTCGCATCGCACAAATGAATTTTGTGGGTAGCACACTCCAGTACTTCATTCTGGTATTCAAAAGCTTAACAGGGATGGGTGGCATCGGGCCCTAAGCAACACAGTTCTTTCCACAACATGTTTATGCTACCGTCAAAGCCGCAATTTTTTTCCTATCATCCCTCTCTCCTCTCCACTTGAAAAGCAGCCCATGCAGTCGTTGACTCTGAGCAACCCCAGCAGCCTTTGAGGTTTTCCAGACAGGAGTCTCAGGCAAAATACACACTTCTTTTCTCAGTAACCAGCAGAGAGGGCACCCTGCTCCACTGCACGGTGGCAGGGAGCCCCACACTTGGCCAAGCTTGCTTGGCACCCAGGGCTACATGACAACCACCAGCTATAGGAGAGGAATTACACAGTCCTGCAGAGTACTTGATTCATAGGCAGTGTAAACCCCATTCCACTCGCTGATATATTTATTCCCAACATGTACCCAAACAACTCCATGCCCAAACAAACACAATAAAAGAGACATCATTTTAGCTAAGGGAAATTTACATCTTCCTAACTCAGAAAAGACAGAGTTACTGTTAACTAGGAAGAATTTTTTTTAAGGGATTACAATATTTCACTGGTAAAGGAGGCTGGATGTAGGGTAACTAGCAACAACAGAGATGGTATAAAGCTACCTCCTGAAATTTCTCTCAGTTGTATACTAAAAGCCTAACCCGGCTCTAGTTCCCATCCCTCTGTGAAATAAGGCTGTGCTAAAGCTGAGCTTTGTATGACCACAACCCATCACCAAAAAAAACCGACCTTTGTCACTGCTGATAATCAGTTATTAACAAGGAACAGGAACATAGTTTTATTTACCACAGGTGTCTGAGTGGGTATGCACATTGTAAGTATTGCTACACTAGCTTTAATGTATCCAACACAGCTAATTATACCAAGGGCTATAGCAGTGACTTCAGTACATTGGGAGACACCAAGCACAAATCTGATATTCATACTATAGCCCACACCACGGGGTTTCTATTTCGATCTTTACCCACACCAATGCAAACACACTAGTACAGACACACCGCAAGGGCAGAGCACCGAAGGAGACTGCTACACATCGCCCTGCGCAGCATCTAACAGCTTGCAAAGCAACCTTTCACGTTAACAGGGCAGGTACTTTGCAGCTTTCTCATCAGGGCAGTGCCTGCTTGCCTCCACCTATTTTGAGAAAACTAGCATGCAAAAGACAGAAATCTTAAGGTAGAAATACTGAGTTTCTTCCATGTTGCCAGGCCTGGGAGACCTAACATCGAGTCTGAGCCTGATACAGCGGTGATGCAGAGGGAAGCAGTTGGGGAGGAGGGAGATTTAAACCACAGTCACTTCTCCTTTGTGCAACTCAGAAAGCGTTTACCTTCTGAAGCGGTGTCGGGGAGCTACAGCATCCCTGGCTGCCTTGATAAAGCCCAGAGCGTCGTCTCGTTCCCAGCCAGTGAAAATCATAAAAGAGGCTCTGGGGCATGAGGTAATCTTCCAATTCATGTCACTATGTAATTATTTTGTTAGGAACTGAGCAGCCTGGGCAGATCCGAAACTCTTTGGCATTGCAGTGAATTTCCCTGGCATGCAAGATTTTCCCATGTTCTCACAGACTACCAAGCTGCAATCAATCCCATGGAGCTCTGCTCAGCTACACCCAGGGATGGCTTCGGAGGTGCTCAAGCAAGAGCCATAGGCAAAATACTTCTTTTATGCCAATCCTGAATTGCTGAAATTCACCACATTTTTCTGTCCACTTGATGAATTAAATTTACATTTTAATTGTACAGCAATCTCAGGTTTATAAGGAGTTAACCTGGGTCCAACAGCTAGCGTATGGCGCTGCTCTGCTGGAAGCTCTGCTATCAGGCAGCTGGACACTTTTACCCACATGCAGTGTATAACAGTTCCACATGATTTACGCATGACATCAGTCGAGTCCACTGTCCCCAAAAATGGCAACAGCTGTCACCCGCCTTTGGCACATCCCTGCAAGGGATCCCTTCAGTTACTAAATACAGCTCCCAACGATTACAGGTAACTAGCTCCAGGCAGTAGAAGTAGGTTTAGAAAGGAGCCCAGAACAGCTACACCACCTGCACCATGCATCGCAGACCAAAAAACACTTCATCCTGACTTGTTACGTCTGCTCTCCGCAGCAGCGGACTAACCAGCACGACTGCAACGCGCCACGGAGAGGACAAACCAGACGAGAGCATGGGTCCCTGCTACCGCAAGGGATTAGTTAAAGAAAACTCCCAGCTGGGAGCCGTGCCCTAGCTGAAGGGGGAGGCAGGAAAAATTCAGTGGACTGTTCCAGACTAATCCTGAGGATCAAAGTTAAAAAATAACCAACCAAAGAAATCCTCACAGAAGTCACATGATCCTTCCAAGAAAAAATATCCTTCCTCGTCACTCGCAAAATCATTTCTCTCACAGAACTGCTGAAGCTTGTACTGTATTCATTCAATAAATACTGCACTGAGGAAATACGTGGAAACAAATGCCACATTGTCCTGGCTCCTTTTCCTCAGAGTCCTTGGCATTTAGGACAGCACAGCAGAAGAGGAACCAAAGGCAGTGTGGTAGTGAAATGTCACCAGTATAGACAGCAGTGGGAAGTTAAGTCATCTTTTTAATGTACCTTGCCCCCATGCCATTTTTTGGAGGTCTAATAGTATTGTTATCCGCAAAGCAAATAGGAAAAAATTCTATAGAGCCAAATAGATGCATGTTTTTTTAGACTTACGGAGAGCTGCACTAACGATGGCATCTTACATTCCTCCCATTGCATGTGCCTGACCCAAACCCAGAAACTTAGGCTACCACTTCTTGAGCTGACCCCACCAGCACTAGGACTAGATGTAAATGTTTCAGCTTCCACTCCCCAAAAACGACAGAGGTTCCAGAAAAATGACTGTATGGCTTGGCACAGTGAACTAGGGCTTGTGCCAATATAAATCAGTACAGCAGCAATTCAGACTCTTAACTAATTTACACAAACTCAGGTCTTGACTCTATATTCTAGCTCATGTGGCAGGTATCGCTACAGACTTTCTCACTTAACCTTTTCTACCTACATCCTCATTCCTTCTTAGTCCTGCATGAGAACGGAAAAATATAACCGGAATCACTTCAGATTGATTTACTGAAAGGATGCCACGTCTTTCTTCTGGCAGCTGTGTTCACATATCCATGCTTAGGAAATGTTTACAGAAAAGCATTTTCTTTGCAGTGGTAAATGGAATTTTTTCTACTGTGAAGTCTATTTCAAAAACTCACATCAGAGAAGTAAAAAATAATGTTCTTCAATGTTGTCATGGTTTAACCCCAGCCAGAAACTAGGTACAATGCAGCCACTCACTCGCTCCCCCTGCACCCAGTGGGATGGTGCAGAGCGTCAAGGAAAAAAAAGTAAAACTCACAGGTTGAGATAAAGACAGTTTAATAGGACAGAAATACTGATGTAATACTGCCCGTATACTGACGTCCACTAGCAATCCCTATTGCATGCGTTTGAGTGCTGTATTGCCCCTCCTTCTATCGTCTGGCCCAAATTTAGCCATAACTTAACAGCAGTGGCTCACACTATGTATTTTGGGCTACTTGCATAATAACCAGTGCTAATTTTAGGATAATAGATGAGGAATGTAACACATTTAAAGAAAACTGTGAACTCGACAGATTTGCAGGCCTTCTTTAATGAAGAAAAAATATTTTTCACTCCCTAAACAGTTTAGGCTTTGGTATTTATGCTTCCTTCTTTTTTTTTTTTTTTTTTTTTTTGAAAACACAAGAATAGTATATATTTTGGATGGGAAGAAAAATCTGGAAGGACGTTTGTCCTTGTTTCAGCTGGGATAGAGTTAATTTGCTTCCTAGTAGCTGATAGAGTGTTGCGTATTGGATTTTGTATGAGAATAATGTTGACAACACACTGATGTTTTCAGTCGTTGCTAAGTAGTGTTTAGACTAGTCAAAGATTTTTCAGCTTCTCCTGCCCAGCCAGCAAGAAGGCTGGAGGGGCACAAGAAGTTGGGAGGGGACGCAGCCAGGGCAGCTGACCCAAACTGGCCAAAGAAGTATTCCATACTGTGTAATGTCATGCCCAGTATATAAAATGGGGGGAGTCGGCCTGGGGGGATCGCTGCTCGGGAACTAAGTGGGCATCGGTCAGCGAGTGGTGAGCAATTGCATTGTGCATCACTTGGTTTGTATATTACAATCCTATTATTAGGATTGTCATTTTATTATTGTTATTATTATCATTAGTAGTTTCTTCCTTTCCATTCTGTTAAACTGTCCTTATCTCAACCCATGAGTTTTACCTTTTTTTCCAATTCTCTCCTGCATCCCACTGGGTGGTGAGGGGAGTGAGCGAGCAGCTGTGTCGTGCTTAGTTGCTGGCTGGAGTTAAACCACAAGAAGAGCATAGGGATATTTTCCAGACAACCAGGACAATTCATGAGAAAAAAAAAAACCTTCTCCAGATAAATCCAAAGGTTTTTCCCCCATCTGCTTTTACACCATGATCAGAAGAGTGGTGGAAACCCAATCATAGAAAGCACAACCAGAAACACTCATGGCCAGGACAGAATAGATACAGATTCACCAGAAGGTAGGAAGAGAAGGGGTGCTGTCCTTCCTTTCCTCCGCCCCTTCACCACGGCATTCCCTGTGTCTTTCTACTTCCCATGGCAAAGGAGTCATGGTAACTCCCTGCTTGTCCCTTTTACCAGTTCAGCCCTTCTTCCCTCACCAGCGCTGTCAGATCCACCCCTGGGGAAAACCACCTCCCACCACCCCGTCAGACAGACAGACAGACACTGCCAATGCTGGGTGACCCTTCCCTTGCCCTGCCGCATCCACGACCCCTTCCACAAGCAAGCACTAAGCTTCCTGCAGACTGGCCCTTCTAATTTCTTTTTAGACTTAGGTCGTATTTCAGACATTTAATTCTCCCCTCAGTCTTCTAAGTAAAACAACCAACTCAACGGATTATACCACTTTCAGCTGAGTGGTCAGAGCACGGCCAGTTGCACGAACACAATAATTAAAACACTCTGTGGTTTATCTGAGACCCTGCATGCCGGGTAGGAAAACAAAACAGCTTCATATTTCTAAAACTAAATCACCTCTTCAATCAGAGACCTTCTGACAGCTATCCAGCAGCTACCACCCTAGATGCTTAAATACAAGCACAGGCTCTTTTCAACTTTTTCCAGAGACCAGCCTCTAAGAGTCATCCATGGACTTTTTGTCATGCGCATGACATTATCACTGCCTACCATACCCAAAGAACTATATTCCCATGAATTACAAATTTACAGCTGTTAGCAAGACAAGTTTTAAATACTACAGAGAAAACTTTCTTGACATCAGATCCAGCCTATGAAACGATGCAGACAATTCAGAATAATCTCAGACTTAAGCCTTTTACACAACTAAATGGGAAATTCATTGCATTCACTTGGTTTTCCCTCGGTGGCTATACACAAACACACAAACTCAAAGGCATCTGCACAGCCTGCTTTCAAGGCACTATTGGCCATCATTATTATCCATTCTGATGTCCATGAAATAAACACAGACAAAGCCATTATGATGGCAATTTAAAGCAGCTGCAGTTTTTATTCCAACTTAAAACATAGGGAAATCATACTTGGACAAAATGTAGCTAAGCCTGTCTATGCCAGAGATTTGGCGGTACTAATACCACCCTCATCACATCAATTGCTGCAACTAGAGCAAAATTCCAAAGTCAAGTCACCTGTCAAACTCATTCCTGCAAATAAAACATTCCGGAACTATTTCAGTTTCCTCTTAGAGGGAGTGAATGAAGAAGGTTTGTTTTCCTGTTGGTTTTCTTCCATTTTCTGGAATGCATTCAGAGTCTGTGATGACAAAGCCACATAACTTTTCCGAGATCACAAAATTGTTTAGATGTATAAAAATACTACCAGAGACTTCCTTCATCGGTAAATAAAGGCAATATAAATCCCTAACCATACAAAACAAGCACCTGGACCTCACAGCTGCACCTCCAGGAAGCTGGAGAAGTCAGGGAGAAGGGGCCTGTCACTCTGGCCACGTTTTCTATGCACATACTTATTTGGTCTGCAGTGAATCTAGGTGAGCCAGCATCATCTCTTGGCACGTACTATTCAACCTCTGCAGACAGGATCTTAACTCTGCCTTCACAAACAGTTAGTCAGGGATAGCAGAGCACGGGAACCAGCAACACTGCCAGTGCAGATAGTTGTAAAGAGTCTCATGAAAAGAGAATTCTGCCACTTGTGTGTGACAGAAGACCCACGAATTTCCCAACTGCTTCCTGCCTCTGCAGGTACTTCAAAACTCTCAACACTTCAGTCTCTTTCTAATTAGACACCACTAAGGACATCACCCTAGACCCATCTGGAGATCCACAGTTAGCTCCCACCCCTTTCTCTTTAAAGCTACCTTTTACATACCTGAAGTGTAATAACCAGGCGCATAGCACACTTCTCCTGACACTTCACCCCAATTCCTCCATCCCTCCTCAAATGCTTTCCAGAATGTAGAAGAGACTCCCAGGGTCAACCCAAAAGTTTAGCCCAAGGTCCCATCTCCAGCAATGGTCAAGGCCAGACATCTGAACAACGTAAAAACAGAACAAGTACACAGTGACCCTTCCCTGGATACTCTTCCCAGACTATGCAATCTGAGGCTTGGGGCTTGAAAAGCCAAAATTAGTGTCTTTATACTGGACCAGCCCTTGATGGACTTCTGTCTCCTGAATTTGTGTAATCACATTTTCCATCCACACCACCTGGGACACCGAGTTCCACAATTTATTTCCATCTCATGTGAAGGCCTACCTTCTTCTGTCCGATTTGAACTTGTCTCGAGAGAGATCTCCGATCTTTCCCTGTGCTCTCCCTGGAATTTCTCCAATTGGTTCACAGCCTCCATGAGGAGTGCCCCAAATCAGGCACAGCATCCCCAGGGTGCCTAATTAGACCTGTGAAGATTACTAGAATACTTTCTTATAGCTTACAGAAAACATTTCTGTGTATACATTTGAGTACAGCATCTGCTTTCTTGTTTGAGCACCACAGCATTACTTACAAGATTTCACCTTTTGGGACCTTTAAACCATTACCTGTGCCACACACACACACCCTTTTCTGCAGGACTGTTGCCTCACCTTGCTCCCCATCCAGTAAAAGCACTCTTTTATTCCTCAACAAGAGCAGAACTATGCAGTTTCCCTAGTGAATCACACTCCCATTTTTCCCCTAATCATTTCCCGTATTGCCAAAATGAGTTCAAAATCTAATCCCTCCTCCCAGCATCCTTGCCACACCTTCACTAATCTAATAAACATTCTCTCTTTTTCATCCATGTCAGTCATACTGTACAATACAGTTTCAGGGCAACCCACTTCCAGTTTGAGAGTGAACCTCTTAGACCTACTCTACAAATATTATTTTCCATCCAGCCACAAACATATTTAATAAGAGTTCCATGCTATCCCTGCTTCCCCAGCTGGCTTGTCAGAATGCCACACCAGACTATCAAAAGCCTTACTAAAGTCAAAATACAGCAATATCCCGCTTCTTTCCCACCTACAACCCCTGCCAGCCTATGGTGGAACACATTTTATTTGCAGGTTTTCAGTCTTCCAGATCCTCTCTCTTCACTCATGCTCTCAAAACTTCACTAGCGGTTTGAAAATTATTTCAGTCAATTCCCTAAGCATTCTACAGGCAATTTTATGAAACCAAAACACACACTTTACCGAAGCACTCTTTAACCTGTTCCTCCCCTTTTGTTGCCTTAATTCTTAACCCTTTTCCATGGCAGTTAGTTGATCCTCTCAGTGAAGACTGAACACTTACTGCCTCTCAGCACCACTGACCAATGCTCGCCTCATCAGTGAGCAGCAAGCCACATCCTTTGCTAGCTTTCTTACTTCCAGTATGATATTTAAAAATCCTGCCTTCTTATCCTTCACATTCTTTCCTACTCACAGTTCGGTCTTTCCAGTTTTGTCCTTTCTTACCCATGCTACTCCTTTAAGCTCAATCTTTGTAATCTGATCTCATTTTTAGTTTATACACACAGTTTTCCTTTTTTCTGTTGTTTTTTGGCCAGTGATAAGATCATGTTTAGTTACTTTATTTCTTACCTTACTGCTACGTTAGGGTAATGTGTACTTACTCCTATAATACTCCTCAAGAGCTTTCTCCCTTTGCTTCCCTTTCTTCTTGTTTCTGATAGCATCTTACCTCCCAATTTGTGTTGTTTATTGGCATCACTATTCTTTTCCCCCAAAATTCACAACCTTTACTTTGTTCTGCTCTCTCCTCCTTTTCCTAAAAGCTGTAAAGCCCCTCCATTTCACAGAAGCAACACGGAATCCCACACTGGTACATGTAATATTCCCTCCTCTGTAAGAGCTGCCCCACTGCCACCATTTCTGCGCTGGGTGAATTATACCACCCTTCTCAAGGTACTGTGAGACAGCCTATAGCACTTATCTGCCACACTCTCCTTGGCTGTATATCAGTGAAGAACATGGTGACCAGAATGACCTCACGTATGAACACATAAGCCTTGAGTGACAGAAGGACTCTTTCCCTCAAATCTCAAACAGCATCCAATCAATAAGATAAAGCTCAAGTACTGGATGGGATTACTACTTCCATTTTTCTGCAAACTACTTAATGGGCCTGTTAGCAGGATGGATTCAGTAACAGGCACAGAAACCTGTTTTTTTTTTTCTTACAGGTATTCCAGTAGTACAGAAGCCCGTAAGAGAGTGCCTTCTTCTCTGCTAGCTCCCTTGTCTCTGGATCCAGCCCTAACACCTTCATTCTGATTTTGCATAGGATATCTGCATGTGCTGACTATTTAACAACTTCTTTTTCATGAGGCATGGTTACACATATGTTTGAAGGTGGAGGTTATGGATGCAAAATCATGGGACTCCTGCTCTCTTGCTGTTTGGCTTTTTAGGCATTGATGCAGAGTTAGGCAGAAAGGAGCTGTCCCACTTAACTCCCAGCAAAACCCTTTACCCCACAGATTTTCAGCATAGCTTTTGTGGTCACAAATGAGTCAGTCATTTTATTCTGAAATAAGGTACAGAGGCAACTCAAGGTTAACAAATGGGACTGGTGTATTTAGGCCATTCATTCCCATTTAGCTGTTACTTTACAACTTACTATTCCTAGTGTTTTTCACTGCTTCACATACAACGTGGTCAGAACCGTATTATTAAGTATGCAAAATACGCCTTCTGGTAAAAGCAGATTCTCCATCGTCTATATGGATGATCACTACATGTCTGAGCTTGACAGACGTTCTCACAAACTCTGTCATCTTTCATAAATCCTAGCTGAGTATTCACCATGCTCTAGCCTAGTAACCTCTGTTAACAGTACGTTTACTCCTCTCTAGAAGTACAGAAAAGCGGTGCAAATTAATTAACACGTACAAGTAATTTACAGGGAACTAAACTACGCATGCTTTTGTAAACCAGATTCTTCAGTTCACAAAGTAGTTCTCATTCACCGTGCCTTAAATACATTAAGTTGTACCTTTAAATAGCAGAAGCTCTAACTAAATCTTACTCTTAAGAATTAAAAACGTTTACGCAGTGGGGTAAATGATGACACTTCATTATACATCAAAGCTTTTCTTAAAACTAATTTGTTTTTTCAACTTACATGCTACTCACTCTTTCCAAATGAGTCCAGCACCAACAAGGAAAACAAGACTTTTCAGAAGCTCTCACAATTAAGGTATATGGTTTCTCATATGCTAACATACACTGCAATGTCTGGGTAGCAAACCCTGTAAGACAACACTTCTTGCCAATTCAAACTACATCTTTATTGGTCAATGACTAGATAAATATGCATGGCAAGAGTCACCCTTTACTGTAATCACTGAAAATCAAGACATTCATGCATAAAATTTAACTTGCCTGTCTGTTATTCCCATCTTTTTTTATTGTTGTTGTTGACCCAGAAAACTCAACAGCTCAAATTGCCCATAAGCCATTGTTATCTTCTGCAGTCATTTTCAATCAGGGTGAGGATCTTTCTGATACTGCACCTCCACAGAAAATGTGTCAAGACTTGATACAGTGCACAGAAACAGCTTTAGTTAGTGCTTTGTGTTCTTCTGGAGTCTGCTGCAGACAATGGAAAACCTATTTTCTCCTGGTGACGCACTGACTTTTTTGTTTTGGTTGTGCTTGCTCACACAAAGTTTACCTGTAGCAGCAACACCCTGCTTGCAGACATTCAGTTGGTCTGTTTTCACTGCATTTAATCTAATTGACTTAATTTCTGTACCAAAACATTGGTCTTAAACAATCTTCCTTGCTACAGTACATTTGGATTCTGGAATATTGAGCCAAGCTCAAAATATCAGCACTTCTTTAAATGTGTGTGCATGCACACCTTCTCCCTCACTCCAAAGAATACAAACTAGCCACTTATTAACAAACATATTTCTTTTCCCTCTGTTATGTGAAAAGCATGATAAAGATGTGAACCAACCTCCACTGCTAAAGCCTTTCTCTAATGGACTATTTCCCAAGAATCACTCAGATACCAAAATTTCACTTCCAGAAACATTAAAACAGTGAATGTTTTATCAACCATCAGAGGGCAAGCACTCTATTTCTTACATAAAGCAAGAGTTATGTTACATAAAGAAAAAGAAACTGTGCCTCTAATTCAACAAAATCCTTTTACGGAGCAAACTCAGAAATTTAGGCTAACACGTATACCATACTGAGCTGCTGCTGGAGAGCCAGAGCGCATCCTTAACTTTAAGCAACTGCAGATGCACTCTGCCAGACAGGTATATAACAGCTCTTATGCTTAGGTACTTGGCTGAACTCAGCCTGCAAGATTAAACAGTACTAATAAAAATGGTGTCCTCAGCCTGTCCTCTGTCCCCAGCATCCAATTCCCAGCTCTGTGCCCACCACAGTTCCATCAGCACAAATGTTTGCACACCGAACCAGGGAACCTGTCTGCCTAAAAAAAAATGCAACAAAATAAAAACTTTATTTTTCAGTCAGGTCAGTTTCTCAAAGTAGTTAATCCCCTGCTCTTGCTGTCACCATGCAAAGAAAAATCTAGAGCATAATTGAGCCAGCTTAGACCAGAGTGCCACTGAATTTACAGCCTAAGCAAGGTAGGCGATCAGTTCCAGTTTTCTGGATTTTCAGCACAGTCAACAACTTCAGCTACACTCTGCCTCCTGTAATACTTATTTTGCATAGACACATGGCAATAAAAGTCATCAAACTCATGTGCACCACAGGAACAGTAACACCACTGTATTAGCCGCTCTGTGTAACCTAATGGGCCCAAGTGACAGATAAAGCAACATTTTCTGGCACTAATATATGCAGCAATGATGTCATTTAAAGAAGATTTTGTGCGCCTGGAGATACGTTTGGGTTTTTTTCCTTTAACTGCAACAGCTGGCCTAATAAAACCTCCCCCAGTCTTCCTTCAGTCACATTCTCAGACTAACACAGCTACAATATCGCTACATATTTTATCTTAAGGTTGTTTTGCTCTTCAGTGAAGAATTGAAAGCTTTAGAATCTTACTCTGACAAACTGTTTTCTCTCTGACAAACTGCTTTCTCTCTGAGTAACTCTATTCACATCTGAGCCACTCCTGTAGCACCTTTGGATACATGCCTTCAACACTACATCCTCTGTTACAGGGCAGTTCCCTTGCTCCTGGCCCGTAACAGTTTTGCTTACATATTTGTTCACGGAGAACAAATGACTAACAGAATATATAACTTGACTTTAAAGAATGGATGGCCACATACTAAATTTTAAGATTTTTGCAAGAGGAAATACACTGCATGCTTGGCACCTTTTTTTTGTTGTTGTTGTTGTTCCATTTATCAAGTGAAAAAGCACAGTAAATTCAAATATATATTTAAAAGACAGGAAAAAGATTCAAGATTAACAATATGCACTTTAAGTAACACACTATAGCATTTCTCCTTTTTCCTCACTATATCGAGTCTGATACAGTGTCATACCTGTTCCCCTGACTTCAGCAACTCCCAGTGTCAAGCATCGTTCTGTGTGCTGTGCAGATAGAGACATCCACATATTTTCACATACTTGGAATTACCAGTTGCTTGTCTGCTTTTTAACGTTGAAAAGGACAGCAACAGACAGGTTGAAATTCATGCAAGGCTCACTGAACTTGATGTTAAGCAGAACAGAATCAGGAAATAAAAGCCAGTACAGTCAGAGGAAGAAAAGGAGAAGACAGTTTTTCTATTAAAAACAATAAATCAGTTGGTTTGGGTTTGTTTTGGTTTTGTATCAAAATACTGCCAGGAAAGGTTTGAAGAGGAATTGTGAACTTAAAAAGGCAAGCTCACTACTAATAGCATAATAAATACATCAAAGTTCTTTTCTCCACAGAATAAGAATGTTCCTTTATCCACTACTGAATCCTCCATGATGTCTAAGCCAATAGGCTTGGTCTGTAGTTTTGAATAAGCAAAATCTAAATATGGCATGCAGTGTGTTATGGAGACTTAAGATTAAGGACTGTAGGCATGACAGCCAGTCTGTTTTACTTGCATGCAGATTTTAGGTGCTAGCAAATCCGTCCTCCTGAAGTAATTGCCTTAGGCATATATCACCACAACTCTTAGTGTTAGATTTGGACACTAACAGGTCAGGTGTATAAATTTGATTTAAATCAGGAATGAACACTTAAATTTTATTTTTTTTTTAATCAGCCATAGCAGTACAGGAAATTTGCCTCAGGTTTATGCTTTTACACTGGCTGCTGGAGGACATATACCTGATAACAATATAAAATTAGAGTGGATAAACAATACCCAACCTGACGTAAAACCTGCCAATGCCTAGTTCTGGAAAAGTTTTTCAGAATATTTGAAATAGCAAGAAGAGTTTTGATCAGATATGCTCTTCTGCATCATGGGGCCATGAATTTTTTGATCTGGTCAAATGCACTCCATCACACTCAAAGCCTCAGTCTTCTCTACAGGTTGTGAAGAGAGGTGGGCTTTCATGAAGGCTCTGAAATGAAGGTGTGACACTTCCAGTTAAGGCATCTACATTAACTATAAGACATTAAGAGAAAAATTAGTTGGCACCACCAAGAAGAAAGTGTATTATAGCAGAGTAGATTTTTCTGTGACCTCATACTGCTCCCATTTTGACCAAAAAAAACCCACTAGAGTTTGGGTGTCAAAAAATCAGCCTGCTCTAAGGTTTACTTATTTTCAACTCCCAACCTGTCCCACGATTCAGTTCTTGATCCTCAAAAATTTCTGTGTCCGCAAACGCACAGAGCTTCCAAGTAACGGTGTCTGACACGGTCATCTCCGCTTTCCTATTGTCCTCGGGTCCTCCCTTTCTTAGGGCATGAGAAGCAGCCGGCTCCAGGTGCTTTATCACCTTGTTTGTTCCACCCTTACCATCATCCCACTTGCCTCCACCTTGTACCTTAACAGCAAGCCTACCAGTGAGCACCTCTTCCTCTACTTCTTCAGTGGCCCCAGAGTACCGCCTGGCTCCTCAGAAACCTCGTATCCATCACACTTTGCTACTATCTGCTTATTTTCAGAGTTCACAAGGAGTTAGCACACTCATGCAACCACTCGTTGGCCAGCTCGGTTGCCCACCAGCACACAGAGCCAGCAGAGCACAACGTTATTTTCCCTTAAGTGCCCCCTACCTGGCAAAATAAAGTTCTGATTTTAGCACCGTTTAGAAGCTGCGATATTTGGGGAGCAACAAAATATTTGTGGCAGAAGGCAAATGTTTCCAGGCCAACTGCATTCTCTCACCTTTCTCAAAGACCATCTCCCCGCTCAAGATGGTCTCGTTATCTCTGATCACTTCTCCCCTCACGGTGACCTGTGCGGGGCCGTCCTGCAGCAGAGCTACCCCAACAGTCACGTTTGCTCCGGGCCTGATGTTCCAGGGAACCGCCACCAGGAACGTAGGTCTGGAAAATCCAAATGGCCAGAGGGAGAAAGGGCAGGGAGTGAAATACAATCCCCCCCCAAAAAAGCAACAGCGTCCCCATAACAACGTAAGATACATGTCGCAAAGCTCCGCTGCGGAGGCTGGAGGGGATGCTCGCCCACCAGGCGCTACCGAGCGCACCCAGCGCCTGCAGGACGGGGAGAAGGCAGCGCTGCTCTGCCCGCTTTCCGGACAGGGCGCCGGGGAGGCCCCGGGGAAGGGCCCCGCCGGGCGGGGAGGCGAGGGGAGGCGAGGTGAGGCGAGGATGTGGGGGGGGG